>JAEUWS010000489.1:0-96550 GCA_018524945.1 Podaxis sp. C-F-92630
TATTCTTCAGATGGATTACATAAACCAGCATGTAATAACTATTTTAAGCCAATTCACTGATGTTGAATGCATCTCAGTGGAGCACCAGACTGTTCCACTTCAGCACCAAGTGCTCAGTTTCTCCATATGGGAGGGTTTAACAAAGATGAGAGTGCTTCTTGGGGAGGAAAATGTCAGTCTTGATGTGCATTCTTGCTAGATCATGCCCCATGGAGTGGATCCTAAGGAGGCTAGGCATCACATCAGACAGCTTATGGATGTGTTCATGGACCACAACCCTATGCCAATGGCCACCTCTGACAACACCTTATGTCCAATCTGTTGCAACATTATCTTGCAGCCAACTGGGGTTGGTTGTGAGCATATCTATTGTTTGTCTTGTCTTCACCACTACATTCTTTTGACTCTCGACAATCATAACTTTCCACTCAAATATATGGACAATGATGCCACCTGCAACAACCTGCTCTCATTACCCCTGATCAAGAAGTTTCTGTCCCCTCAGCATTTTGAGCAGTTGATGGAAGCTGCACTTATGTCATATATCAACAAAAACCCTGAGACATTCAAGTACTGCAACACACTGGACTGTTCTCAGATCTATCATGCCATGGCACTGCCAAGTGAACTCCAGTGTCCTTCATGCTTCTCTGAAGTCTACACCATGCTGGAATGACTTGCGTAGAGAAATAGGTCCACAACCTGTATCTCCATCTCTGTAAAAATCACAATGGCACATCTGTGGTGGTTAAGTGATGACACAGGCCGAGCAACACTCCTTGTACACAATAATGTAGTATCACTAGCTAGATGATGAGAGCAGAACAGAAAACTCATTAACAACGTCTAGTTCTAGACCAGATTTGTAATATATGTCATGGGCATACGTCCTCATTGGAGCATGAAATACCCCCACCATCCCGAGATCTGCCAATTTAAAGTCGTTATTGTCGTGGTCCAACCTCCGGGGTTAGTACAAGTGACAGCCAACGGGGGCTTGTCGAGCCAGTGGCAGAATACAAAGAAGAGAGTATAGTTAACTAGTACATACTCACTGCATTCCAGCAGTTAGTTCGCTCATAGTGGTACAGAAATGCAGGACTCGTCATCATCATGTAATCATGCAGGCTTATGTCGTTGAAGGGTTTGAATGTAAACTGAATGCTGGGACTCAGGATTTATTAGCATCTCAGCACTTCAAACTGTTTATGCAGTCGGGCCGACCGATGCAATCCCAGTGTATTGCGGGGTGCAATCCCAGTGTATCGTGGGGTGCAATCCCGTGCAATCGTGGACTAAGTGTGTAAAGACGAAAGGGTACCTAGTACTACCATTGCCTACAGCAACCCTTACTCCAAGCTCAAGGAGATAGTAAGCCAGAGGTTTCACAGCTTATTCGTTTGAGACTCGACTCCAACACACTTGAACGAACGTATTTGATATACAGAGTCGGACCGATCGGTGCGGGCTCCGTGTGATATTGCCAGGGAGTGGTCAAATCCTCGACAACTCGATAAACAACAGTAAATGGACGTCTAGTCCTCTCGTTGACCTTTTCTGCAAGCCCAAGAAGACACTAAGTGTTTGTTATCTTCTAGTTCGGTTGATTGATGACAACCGAAAGGAAACAGGCATGCACCTCCCCTTCAAGGTCAGTGATTTCGCGATTTGTCCAAGACTTCCGCATCCGTCGACGCTGGATAAACATTCACTAACGCTGTTGCTCGGTGCAAGCCATGGTTTCAGCGCCTACTCCCAGGAGCTTATCGGAAACTGATCCAACGTGTCACACCCAGCCGTGGAACATGCTGTAAGAAGCCAGGAGCTCGGACTCCGCCGGCTGCAGTCCTCACTCCTCTATGATCATGGTTCTTGGAACGTCCGAGAACAATTCTCGAAAGGCCTGTAGGCTATATATACAAGGCAGTTGTCAATTTGGTGCCAGGTGCAAGTTTCTTCATGAGGTCAAACCCAGCCAGGTAAATATAAACGGTGCTTTCAAGTCATGTCTGGTTTGGCTGACGGCGTTGAAGGAACTCGATGCAAAGGATGATGAAAACGAGAACGACGGTCGAGAACTGGGACCCCCTCAGTCATCGATCACATCGTACGCCCCTTTTTTTCAGTATCAACAAGACTCCTGCCTCTAAGTCATCATCTAGTGCCTCAACAGCATCGCAAACAACAGCTACTCCACAGATTGGTAACCCTCAAGCCAAACCTATCCAGAGAGCCAATAAACCTTGCTGGCTCTGGCAATCCGGGAGCTGTAAATGGGGAGATAGGTGTCGTTTTCAGCATGAAATCAAGGTAGATTCTATTGTCTCTGATAACGTCTATTCATTGCCCCCTGGACCATGTTGTAGGTTGTACCATCTTCAATCGGAGACCGAGGCGACGCACCTTTTACAACCCCAGGGGGCACTGTCGGGCCTCTAGACCCTACTCTTACGACGAATGCCGCCCATTCTTCGGTGATCAATATTACTGGTGCCCAAATTGGAAACAAGAAGCGCTGGAGCAAGGACAAGGGAGGGGCTATGCCGTCCGCTCCGGATCATGTCCAAGCACATGTAGAGACACTTCGTCACATCGAGGAACAAGCAGAAGTGGCGTGCTTGGCGCGGGAACAAGAAGAGGCTGCCCGCAAAGAGCGAGAAGAGGCTGCACGTGTAGCCAAGGAGCGTGCTGCTGCTGCCCGACGCGAGAGGCAATTGCAGTTGGCCAGGGAGAGAGAAGAGGCGAAGGAAAGGGAAAGAGTAGCCAAACGCCAGAAGCAGGAACAAGAATGGGCCAAAGAAGCAGTCGTAACGATCCAGAAAGTCTTTCTCAATTCCTTCGTCAAGTTCGAGGCTGGTTTGACCATCCAACACGTTATATGTGGATTCGAAGCATCCAAGGTCTTAATCAAGAATCTTCCCATGAACGCGAAGAAGTCTGAAATCATCGAGCTCTTTACTCAACAAGGAGTCGATGAGCAAGATCTCGCGATTCTGAAAACGGAGACCATGGATGGCCGCCAACAGGCAACCATCTTGGGCAAGGCGGCAGATGTGAGGACTGTTGCCCTCGGCCTGGATGGGATCGAGTTCCGCGACGAAAACCTCGAGTTTGTCGTGTGTGAGTGGTCTGTTGAAGGTCGCACGATGGGCTCTTCGAACCGCAACACGTATCACCTCAGTATATCCTGGCGTGCGCCGTTCCTCGCAATGGTGGCACGCTATCCTCGACTCGAGGCTTTGGAGGTATCACAAAAGGCAATGGACCTCAACGGACGGGTTTTGAATGGTCAGCGTGTTAGGGCGGAATATGAGGCCGAGGGTTATAGATATTTTGATGACGATGACGATTACATTCCGCTGGGGAGGAAGGTCAAGATAACGAGAATACCTGCTGGAACCACTGTGACAGATGTCCGAGCTTTTGCTGGAACTCAGGACGTTGAGCCCTGCGTTGATACCTCGACATATACCTCTGATGAGGTTTTCAATGCAGTGAATGATCACCTTCGCAATTTGCCCAGCTCCACTCTGCGTACCTTCACCCTCGATACCTCCTCACGACCCAATACTACCTCCACCAAAGCCATTTTTAACTCCTGGGACGGGGCAAAGTCAGCACATGACAATCTAAAGGGCAAATTTCTCAGATATAACTTCCCACCTTTGCGACTCTTCCTGTCCGATCCGTACCATTTCGTCCTCACTCTTGACGAAAAACAATTCAACGCACAAAAGAGCCAGTGGACCGAGTTGTGTAACGGAAAGAATAAAGAAACCACCGTCCAGACGAGGACAGTCGATCGAGCTGGGAGACCCAAGGTTATTATTACGTTGTTTGGTCGTGACAAGAAGATGGTAGGCGCCCTGAAGGTTCGCATCGAAAGCATGGCTGCAGGCCAGAAACTCGATAGTACCTACTGGCATCCCACATTCAAGTTCGCCAAAGGCCAGGAATTCCTCGATGAACTATGCGAAATCACTGGCGCCTACGTTCGTGCTGACTGGAGGCATAACTGCGTCACAGTATCCGGCAAGGCCGACGCGATCGAAGCCGCCAAATCTCTCCTCCGAGAAGAAGTTGAGCGCATCTCAGCGGAGCAGTGGACCATTCCGCTTCAGCGCCGAGCGTTGGGCTTCTTCGTACGAGAGGGATTAGCCAAGATGAGAGGGCTTCTCGGAGAGGAGAATGTCACTCTTGATGTGCAGGCCTGTCAGATCGTGCTCCACGGAGCAGATCTTGAAGAGGCCAGACACCACCTCAGGCAACTCATGGACGCGTTCATGGACCGCAACACCACGACTGCGACCACCTCCGATGACACCTTATGCCCAATCTGTTATGACACCGTCTCACAGCCGGTCGAAATTAGCTGCCAACACATTTATTGTTCGTCTTGCCTTCGTCACTACATTCTTTCCACCCTCGACAATCACAATTTTCCGTTGAAATGTATGGGTAGTGATGCCACCTGCAACAAGCCCCTATCGTTACCCTTAATTAAGAAGTTCTTGCCTCCTCAGCGTTTCGAACAGCTGATGGAAGCCGCGTTCACGTCGTACATGGACAAGAACCCCGGGACATTCAAGTATTGCAACACACCGGATTGCTCTCAGGTTTATCGTGCCACGGCGGAACCACGCGAACTCCAGTGTCCTTCATGCTTCTCCGAAATTTGCGCTGCATGCCACAATGAGAGTCACGTCGGGATGACCTGTGCAGAGAAGCGGGCTCACAAGGATCCGGGTGAACAGGAACGGTTGTTGGAGGCCTGGGCGACGGATAACAATGTTAAGCGTTGTCCTTCCTGTCGAGCATGGGTCGAGAAAACTGAAGGTTGTAATCATATGAGCTGTAAGTGTGGGGTTCACTTTTGTTGGATTTGCATGGGGGTCTTTGATGCGGGCCGTATATACGACCACATGGCTGAGGCACATGGCGGGTTCTATAGGGATCCGGCGCAAAGAGTTAACAGGGGAAATGGTCTGCAGCCCCGAGATCAGGTTCCGGATATCGTGGAAGTTGTGGGTGGAGCCGTGGCTGTCGCAGAACAGATGGCAGAGTTTCGCCGGATCGAGCTACAGCGTGCGAACCGTGAGCAACCTCCTGTGGCCCTCCATCCTGCTGCGCAAGCTGTTCCTGCGCGTCCTGTTGCCCAAGCTGTTCCCGCGCGCCCAGTTGCCCTAGCTGCCCCCGTGCGCCCTGCTGCTCCTGCTGTTCCCGCGCGTCCAGCTGCCCCAGCTGCCCTATTCCGTCCTGCTGTTCCCGCGCGTCCAGCTGCCCCAGCTGCCCTATTCCGTCCTGCTGCTCCTGTTACTCCAGCGCGTCGCGCGACTCTAGCCGTTCCTGCGCCTCCTGTCGCACCTGTTGCAACCGCCCGGCCACCAACCGTTGCGGCGGATCCATGGGCAGATCAGGCAGAACAGAGGAGGCAAGAGCAGGCAAGACTTTGGCAACAGATTCAACAAGCAGAGAGGCAACGCAGAGAAGCTGAAGAACAACGAAGACGAGACATGGAACGTGCCAGGGAAGCGAGGCAGCAGGCATTGGTGCGCGAGGAGGAGGCTCGAAGGATACGGGAATATGAAGCTCGTCGGCAGTTTGAAGTGCGTCGTCGTGAAGCTGAAAAAAGCAAAGGTTGGTGTATAATCATGTAGTGGGTTTTTGCAAGGATATCTTTGATCCTTTCCGTTCTGGTGATGTTATCCGAAATGTTGGACTTGTACGAACATTATTTCCTTTCAATCTCTCCTCGAAAGTGCCCCATAGTATGATTCTCGACCGGTTCTGTTCTCGGGGCCATTGTATAGCCTAGTATAATCTGAGTAAGGTGCTCGAATGGACAACAATTAGCACTCTCGTGCCAGGACCAAGGAAATAGTAACCTGTGGTTTTTCCGAAGCTGGTCGGCCAATAAACTAATAATGGGCCGACTTTCGTTGACCCAGGGTTCCGCGACCTGTTGGGGCCTGACTTCTAAGCTTTGACTTCAACGGATGTCAACTCTGGGCTAAAACGCGCATTGGCACTGTTCCAGAAGGCGGGTAAGTCGTTGCGGCGCCTATTTGCAGAGCCCTACTGGAAGCTGATCTAACATCTGGTGAATCAGCATCCAGTCACACGCAATTGCCGGGTGCGCGGGAAGCCAGAGCATGAGGCTGAAGTTCTCACTGCTCCACGACAATGGTTAATGGAGCGTCCAAAACTACTCATCCAAAGGCCTGTAGACTATACGTACAAGGCCACTGTCGTTTTGGCACTAGGTGCAAGTTCCTCCACGAGGTCAAACCCGACCGGGTAGGTAACATAATGTTTTTCAGTTGACTTTATTTTTTGACTGGCGGTGGGTATCCCTGGTCAAAGGATAGCGAGGATAACAACGACAACGACGGAGAGCTTGGATCACTCCAATCCTTGGCCACCTCGTACGTCTCTTCTTGATCGTCAGACAGCTCCCTCAGTGGCCAACTCGCCATCTAGCACTTCGGCAGCGCCCCAACCAGTCGGTGCTATATCTAAATTTAACAAGCCTTGCTGGTTGTGGCAATGGGGAAGCTGCAAATGGGGGGATAGGTGTATATTTCAACACGAAGTCAAGGTAGATTCGTGATTGTCTCTGATATCCTCTACTTCCCGCTCATTTACCATGCTACAGGCTGCTTCAATCCTAGACTGGTGCGACACATCTTCGGCTCAGGACTGGTGTAGCGTATCTTCAAGCCAAAACTGGTGTAACGAATCTTCTATTGACCCGAGAGATGATGCCATCCATATGACACTGAATGGCGACCAGTCCCTAGTAAGCAACTGCGGCTCTTCTCCGGAACGGGACGAGCAACCGAGGGAAAACATGTCTTTCGTTCCCCTCTCTTCTACTACAACCACAACCCCAGGCAAACCTCAGGCACATGTAGAAGCACTTCGCCACCTCAAGGAACGGATGGAAGCGGCTCGCTTGGCGAAGGAACAAGAAGCGGCTCGTTTGACACAGGAACGGGAGGACGCCGTCCGTCGCGAGAGGGAATTACAGTTGGCCAGGGAGAGAGAAGAAGCGGAGGAGAGGGAGAGAGAAGCCCGACGCCAGAAACAAATACAGGAAGAACGAGCCAAGGAAGCGGCGGCGACCATTCAGAAAGTCTTTTTCAACTCTTTCGTCAAGTTCGAGGCTGGGTTGAATATCCAAAACATCATCTGTGGATTCGAAGCATTCAAAATCTTAATCAAGAACATTCCAATGGGCGCGAAGAAATCCGATATCATTGAGCTCTTTACTCAACAAGGAGTCGATGAACAGGATCTCGCCGTGCTGAAAATGGAGACTGTGGATGGCCACCAACAGGCAGCTGTCTTAGGCAGGGCGGCGGACGTGGAGACTGTTGCCCTTGGCCTGGATGGCATGAAATTCCGCGGCACAAACCTCGAGTTCGATGTCTGTGAGCGGTCTGTTGAAGGCCGTATGATGGGTTCTTCAAATCATAACTCGTATCACCTCAGTATCTCCTGGCGTGCGCCACTCCTTACAGTGCTGGCTCAATACCCTCAACTCGACGTTCCAGAGGTATCGCAAAGGGCAAGGAACCTCGACGGCCAAGTTCTGAACGGTCAGCGGGTTAAAGCAGAGTATGTGAAAGGAGGATTTGATGGTGAACGGATCCCAACGAGTGGGAAAGTCAAGATCTGGAGAATACCAGCTGGAACTACCGTAGCACAAGTTCAGACTTTCGCCGGCACTCAGAACGTTGAACCTTACGTCGATGCTTCGAAACCTGCATCGGATGAGGTTTTCAATGTCCTGAACGCTCACCTTCGCAATTTGCCCAACTCCACCCTACGCACCTTCATCCCTGAGAAGTCCCCACGGCCCGACACCGTTGCTGCTACAGCCATCTTTGACTCTTTGGATGGAGCGAAATCCGCACGCGACAATCTGAAAGGCAAAGCCCTCCGGCCTAACTTCCCGTCCTTGCAGCTCTTTCTGTCCGATTCATACCGTTTCGTTCTCACTCTCGACAAGCGGCAATACGATGCACAAAAGAGCCAATGGACAGAGTTGTGCGGTGTAAAGGACAAAAGAGCCACGGTCCAGAAGAAGATCACCGATCGGGGAAGCACGCCAAAGGTCGTCATTACCCTGTCTGGTCGGGACAAGAAGATGGTGGGCGCTTTGAAGGTGCGCATTGAGAACCTGGCCATGGGCCAGAAGCTCGATAGTACCTATTGGCATCCTGCGCTTTTGTCCGCCAAAGGCCAGGAGTTCCTCGATGAGCTATACAAAAGCACCGACGCCTATGTTCGTGCTGACCGGAGACACAACTGCGTTGCCGTATCTGGCAAGGCCGAGGCAATCGAAGCCGCCAGGGTTCGTCTCCGAGAAGAGGTCGAGCGCATTTCTTCGGAGCAGTGGACCATTCCGCTTGAGCGGCCAGCGTTGGGTTTCTTCATACGAGAGGGACTGGCGAAGATGAGAGGGCTCCTCGGAGAAGAGAATGTCACTCTCGATGTGCAGGCTTGTCAGATTGTGCTCCGCGGAGCGGATCTTGAGGAGGCCAAGCATCATCTCGAGCAGCTCATGGACGCGTTTATAGACCGCGATCCCATGATGATCACCACCTCCGATGATATCTTCTGCCCAATTTGCTACGACACCGTCTCACAACCGATCGAGATCAGCTGTGAGCATATCTACTGTTCATCCTGCCTTCGCCACTACGTCCTTTCCACTCTCGACAATCATAACTTCCCATTGAAATGTATGGGCGACGAAGCCACCTGCAACAAACCCCTTTCGTTACCCTTGATCAAGAAGTTTTTGCCTCCTCAGCGCTTCGAGCAGTTGATGGAAGCCGCGTTCATGTCATATATCGACAAGCACCCGGAGACGTTTAAATACTGCAATACACCAGACTGTTCTCAAGTCTATCGTGCCACGGCACTACCGCGCGAACACAGGTGTCCTTCCTGCTTCTCTGAAGTTTGCGCCGCATGTCACGACGAATGTCACCCAGGGATGACTTGCGGTGAAAATCGGGCCCACAAGGATCCAGGGGAGCAGGAGCGTTTATTGGAAGCTTGGGCGACAGATAACAACGCCAAGAGGTGTCCTTCCTGTCGGTCATGGGTCGAAAAAGCTGAAGGTTGCAATCACATGAGCTGTAAATGTGGAATTCACTTTTGCTGGATTTGTACAGGTGTCTTTGATTCTGGCCGCATTTACTCTCATATGGCTGAAGCTCATGGGGGATACTATACGAATCCGGCGCCAAGGGCTAACCGGGATGTTCAGGGTATGGATATCGTAGAACTTGTGGGTGGAGCAGAGGCGGTTGCGGAACAGATGGCAGAGTTTCATCGTTTCGAGATGCAACTTGCCAACCGTCATGTGTGAGTGACATTCCGACCCATCTCGTTCTGTTGTCCTCGTTGAACGTTGAAACGTGGTGGTACCAAGGCGAGGTCCGATGTAGGATGACTTGCAAGAACGTTGATTGTAGGGCGCTCAAACTTTTTCCTCCAGTCGTGCTATTCGGAGAGTTGTACTTGTACGAACCTTGTTTTCCTTCTGTTCCCCTCGATTCCTTCAGTTTCCCCCGATTCCTTCTGTTCCCCTTGATTCCTTCTGTTCCCCTTGATTCCTTCTGTTCCCCTTAATTCCTTCAGTTCCCCTCGATTGTGTAACATACCTTCTCTTTCCGTGCATCGTCGTTATGATTTATGCCAGTTCCTATTTCGAGATTGTCTTTTGGTATTCTTCCCCTCTGTTCAAGTTCGTTCAGTCTTTCAATCTGTGTACCTGTAACAATAAACAAGCTTTGGTATCAAGCCCCGTTGAATACATAAATAAAGTCGTATGATCCACACAACATCGAATTAAAACGTGGAAACATGGAAACCAGTTCTCGGGCGTCCGTCAAGCGTGCCTGGGTGACATGTGGCTGCAAGAACAGGGCTGGCCTGACCGACAATGGCTTCACAAGCATTACAGCAAGACATATTAAGAGGCATCGACAAGTAAAGACGCGTTCCTAAGATTCAAGGCACTTCTCGCCTTGGGACGCTACGAAAGAAACCAGAGAAAGTTTGCAAGCCAATGATTGTATGCGAAGCCTTTTGAGCAGTAGGAGTATTCCGAACGACATGCGAAAACCAGACAGTAGACAGCTCCATACAGGTATGAAGGATAGCACTAGACACAGAAACAGTGATATTGGACTGTTGCAGCGATCTGTATGTCGTTACAACTGAGCATGGACTTGCATAATGGGAAGGCGATGACAGCAAAAACGATAAGAACGACACGTATATGTAGAGGAGCAGCAGTCCGCCGGAAATAAGGCCTTTGAGCAAGGGACAGAACAAAAGGGAGAGAACTACACCCTCTTTTAACGATGCCGATGTCAATACGTCAGCAGACCACAATGGATAGCACGGTGCTCCGAGAGTCTAACTAATACGACGTGAAACCTTCGAAGTACTTGTGAATCAGCGCGCGTTTAGCTGAACGTTCTATATTAGTATTGTCCCAATTCCGACGTCATTGACGAGGACCTACCTGATATACGCCTCGCAGTATCGTACGTCAATAGCTGCTTGAGTAAGTCCAAACCGTACGGATCCAACTGCGGCACTGCTTCTCCTACATCCTTCCTCGACCATTGCGGGAAGGTGGGTTTATAATCCGGAAGCGAGCTCACACCGGGCCATACTTCCTCGTTTGGTGTTCCGAGTAACCTACATACATTCTTTAAGTTTGTGCCGGTGCCGCAGAGATGGAAGACGCGACATACCTGAAAATCCTGAAAATCTGGTCGATTTCCGAATCACCAGGGAATAGTGGGTGTCCTTGCATTGCCATCTCGGCGAAGATGCACCCGACGGACCACATGTCGATGGCCGTAGAGTAATGACGTGAGCCGAGTAACACTTCTGGTGCGCGATACCATAGCGTCACGACCTAGATGAGGAGGGTAGAACAGAAGGTTTGTTAGTGGCGGCGTCTTATTCTAGGCCGAAACCGTAATCCACCTCATGGGTATACGTTCTCATCGGAATACCGAATGCCCTCGCCAAACCGAAATCCGCCAACTTGAGATTGTCATTCTTGTCAATCAGTAGATTCTGCGGTTTCAGATCACGATGCAGGATGCGATGTGAATGACAGTACAACAGCCCCTTGGTGAGCTGGTGGCAGAATTTCTATCGCAAAGGAAAGAGTCCGGTTAGTACCAAAGCATAAAAAGCCGAGTTAGAAGCAAAAGTAAAAATAGAAATTGAAGATATAGAAGACTAGTCCCAGTCCGTTAATCAGCCAAGCTGACACCAATTTATCAAATTACAAATGATCACGTGGGACTATGTCATCAAGTAATTTAAATTAAAATACTGAAATCCCAGGAAGGATTCAGGGGGGGAATTCGAGAACAGGAATAGGCGGCGAAAAGTTGAGCATGCACACCAAGTGCAGACGCATGTCTGCCGCACTAGTGGGAAATACGCGTGATACACGCGTCACGGTCCGGTTGTGGATTATACACGATAAGAACGACAGGCAGAATGGAAAACACGTTAAGTGATGGAAGTATCGGGGCAAAGAAACGCCAAATGAATCGAGATAACGACTCACTTTGACAATTTCCATCTTGATAGGCCGGCTCGTTTCAATGTACCTCTTTAAGTCGACGTCCAAGAACTCGAACACAAGATACAGTTTCTGGTCTGCGTGGACAATGTCCAGAAGCCTAAAAATGTCCCATGGGTCATGATTAGCATTTTAACACAGGGGTGAAGACAGGTGGTATAGTTGGGATGATGAACGCCCAGACGCGCCCAGACGCAGCCAGTTTGAGACCGAAGAATGTCGAGCACTGTGGCGACGGGACAACGTGGGCGGACAAGGCAACGTGAGGGAAAATGGGAATAGCCCAGTTATGAAGACGAGGGCAAGAAAAGATGGCCAAAGCACAACGAAATGAGGACGTACTTGACAACATTATCGTCGTTGAGCTCCTTCAACAGACTAATCTCGCGAATAGCCGTACTGGGCACACCTTCGTCCTCTGCCTCCAGCCTGATCTTCTTGAGTGCCACAATTTGGTTGCTCGTCACGTCGCGGGCTTTGTACACAACACCATATGTTCCTATGTAGTCAACGCCACAGTCAATGGCTTTCGTTGAGTCCTGCACGGCACAGCAAAACTTACCCTCGCCTGTGTGAATGCGCACATACAATGGACTTAGCGACAGCCAGCTCGGCCTGCAGCGGGTCTCACTCACCAACTTTCTCGATTTTTGCGTAGCTAGAAGACACAAGGCCGTTAGCGAACAGGAAGCGAGCACCCCATAAGCCAAAGCGCACCGATCCATGAAACAGCACGAGGAGAGGTGTGTAACGAGAAAGAGAGGGAGGGAGATGAGTCAAAGTGGGGAGCAAAGGGCTCGAGGCAGAGTTGTCAGGGCGGTCAGGAGAAGAGAATGTGAAGGACGACAATATGGGCGGTGGAACAAGACACAGATCACGTAATGTCTAATCGATCATCCCTTCCACTCTCACTACCAACTTATCATGGTCTCCCGGACTTGTACAATCTCCCCTGAACCACCGCATGCTCCTGTTTGTGTCATCGTGCACTCAACTCGTTAATCCCTCAGATACCTCAACCTCATCGATCATCTACAAGCCGTCCGATCAACGCTTACAGCATGATCTTTCCAAACGAGAAATCTCTGTGACCTAGGGCGTCAGCGTCTCCCTATATCATCGCACCGTCACGCGGGCTTGTTGGTGCCCACAGGGCACGCTGAGGGCACGCTGGTACCGGACAGAACCACGTTCCTCCAGACCACGACTTCAGACTCGAGAAGAATGGTTGCAACGTTAGAGAACAGTCGCCAGCCTTGCAAGTTTTATGCCCGTGGTACTTGTCGGTTCGGCGCCAAGTGCAAGTATCTCCATGAGGTCAAATCCCAGGAGGTGGGTATTGTATCAAGTCCACTTGGATGCAGTCTTAGTTTGACCGGCGGTGAAGCGCTCCACTACTGAACGAGACGGAGGTTCCGACAGTCACGGACAAGACACCGAGCTGCCCAGCATACCGTAAGTCCTGAACTCACTGAACGACAATCGTACTGACCTTCAATCGGACAGTGCCGCGTCATTGGACTCAGAAATCACCCAAAAGGTGAACAAATCCTGTCGATTCTGGCAATCAGGTATCTGTTTACGAGGTGATAATTGCCACTTTCAACATGCCATCGAGGTAGCGCGTTCTTTCCAAACATACTAGAATAACTATTCACTTGTCTGTATCGTCCAGGTTGCTGCACCTTCAGCCCAAGAAGAGACTGTCCCCACGGTGCAACATGCAACGATACGCGGAGAGCAAGATACACAAGTAGCCAACGAGGGGGAGTTGACGAAGGAGAGGGAGAGGATAGCCCAGCGTCAGAGGCAAGAAGAGGAGTGGACCAAGGAGGCTTCTGTGACCATCCAACAAGTCGTTCTTAACTCCTGCGTCAAGTTCGAAGCCGGCTTGGCGATCCAGCACGTCATATGTGGATTAGAAGCATCCAGGATCCTAGTCAAAAACCTTCCTGTGAATACGAACAAACCAGATGTTATTCGGCTCTTCACTCGACACGGTATAGCTCAAAATGATGTCGCGGTACTCAAGATGGAAAACGTCGACGGTCATCAGCAGGCAACTATCCTCGGAAAGGCAGTTGATATCGAAAGCGTCGCCCTTCGGCTGGACGGCATCAGGTTTCATGACAAAAACCTTAACGTCGTTGTCTGCGAACGGACCTCCGAAGGTCGCACAATGGGTACGCCGAGCCGGAAATCCTATCATCTCAATATCACCTGGCGCCTACCACGCCGTGGAGATAACTATACATCGGACGAAGTGTTCAACACTTTGAATACCCACCTCCGCAACCTACCCAACTCCACCCTCACCTCTTTCGCCCTCTCACCTCTGCAGAAACCTGGCATCGCCTCTGCCAAGGCCATTTTTGGTTCTTGGGGGGGAGCGAAGTCGGCTCACGATAGCCTCAACGAGCGGACCCTGAGGTACGGCTTTCCGACGTTGCGATTCTTCCTCTTTGATCCCTACTACTTCGTCCTCGCTCTCGACGAAAGGCAATACAACGCACAAATGAGTCAATGGACAGAATTGTGTAGTGGAAAGACCAAGGAAGTCAAACTCCAAACGAAGACGATTGTCGATCGGGTCAGTGGTAGGGAGAAGGTACTCGTTACTCTGTCTGGCCGCGACAAGAAGATAGTGGGTGCCATGAAGGTTCGCGTTGAGAGCATGGCTGCAGGCCAGAAACTCGATGCTACCTATTGGCATGCTAGCTTCAAGACCTCTAAGGGCCAGGAGTTTCTTGGGAGCTTATTCGACACTACCGGCGCCTTCGTTCACTGTGATTGGAGGCACAACTCCATTGCGGTGTCGGGCACGACCGAGGCGATCGAAGCCGCCAAAACTCGTCTCCGAGAAGAGGTTGAACGCATCTCAGCGGAGCAGTGGATTATACCACTTCAGCGCCGAGCACTGGGTTACTTCATTCGCGAAGGATTAGCAAAGATGAGAGGACTTTTAGGGGAGGAGAATGTCACACTTAACGTGGAAGCTCATCAAATCGTGCTCCAGGGTGCGAATCTAGAGGAAGCCAGGCACTACCTCAGGCAGCTCATGGATGAATTCGCGAATCGCAAGATATCTACCACTTCGTCGGCCGACGACGTAGAATGTCAAATATGCTACGACACTGTTTCACAGCCGGTAGAGCTCAGTTGCGAACACATGTACTGTTCCGCTTGCCTTCGTCACTATGTCGTTTCTACACTCGATAACCACACCTTCCCTCTAAAATGCATGGGAAACGCAGCTACCTGTAACAAACCCCTCTCGTTGCCCCTCATCAAGAGGTTCTTGCCTCCCCAACGTTTCACCGAGTTGTTGGAAGCCGCTTTTGTCTCGCATATCGAGAAAAACCCGGAAATGTTCAAGTACTGCAACACTCCAGCTTGCTCTCAAGTTTATCGCGCGACGACTATGCCTCAGGAGCTCCAGTGCCCTTCATGCTTTGCTGAGATATGCTCTGCCTGTTGTGATGATAGTCACACTGGCATGACCTGTGCGGAGAGGCAAACTTTGAAGGACACAGGAGAACAAGAACGTTTGTTGGAGAACTGGGCATCGGATAACAACGTCCAGAGGTGCCCCTCCTGTCGAGTCTGGGTCGAAAAAACGGAAGGTTGCAATCATATGAGTTGCAGATGTGGAGTACATTTTTGTTGGATTTGTACGAGGGTCTTTGACGCGGGACGGATCTATGAGCACATGTCCGAAGCACACGGCGGGTATTATACGAATCCGGAGCCGAGGGGAAATCAGGGGAATCGAATGCAGCAGAGGGATCAGGGTCCGGATATTGTGCAGATTGTGGGTGGGCCGGCGGCTGTGGCGGAACAGATGGCGGAGTTTCGACGAATTGAGTTGCAACGTGAGGCGAATCGTGGGCGGGCGAATGTGCGGGCGATGGATTTTGGACGTATTGGACAGGAATGGATGAGGCTACGGGAGGAAGAGATGGAAGCGGTGAGGCGATGGGAGGAACAGAGGAGGCAGGAGGAGCAGAGGAGGCAGGAGGAGCGGAGGAGGCAGGAGTATGAAGCTCGTCGAAGGGAAGCAGAGGAAAATAGGGGTTGGTGTATGATAATGTAGGAGTCGTCGCTTTGGTGGGCGGGTGAGTGCGACGTTTCTTTAAGGGACAGCGTGGTCAGATGTTTCGGTTCGTCGTGGCTGGAGGGGAGGTCCTAACAGTTGTCTGATAGTGATTGTTTGTGTGTAATCCTGTACATTTACTGTTCATAATCATCCTCCGACCTTATACCTGCACATATCACGTTGGCTTCTGCACTAATCGGAATCCTTTCTTCGTGATAGAAACTCTGCAACAGGCTTCGTGGTGAAAATACCACCCGTCCCTAAGTTGGAGCTCCTGGTTTTGGCAAGCCTCAGGACGATTCTGGCTGAGGTAATCTGTGGAGTAGCAGTTACTTGGAGTGATGTTGAAGCGCCGGATGATGAGTCGCTGCCGAAGCTTGCTGATCTTCAAGAGGGGACATACGGTGTGGTCAGCACTGGATGATTTCTGGCTCTCCATCGTTGTCACTCCCTTTTCCACTCCCATTTATGCAGAATGTCCTCAATACGATGAGCCGAACTAAGAATGCGACTTAGATGACGGCATATGCGCTTATCCGGTCGTGTCTGAACTCCTGAGGTGATCTACGCTTGTCATCGGGTCGACAAGAAGTTCAAATATATAACTCGCAAACTTCCTGGAACCGTTCTCTGATGACAAGAACCCTTGGAAAGGGGTGAGTATGAGGGCTAGGGGAGTCTGAGGTTTTGTTTCTTACGGCAACGAGTGGTGTGACTATACGCTAGATGAGTTTCGATGGGCCTCGATGGCCACCGTAGCCGCCACAAATACGATCACCTGAAATGGGTGTTAGTGAACATCTAAAACAATCTTGGTAAGCGTTGGAGTGTTCATGCGTTCCAATCCAGTCGCCCTGTCCCATGACACTGCCGTACGCGATGCAGTGCGCAAAATTATAGATCCCAGGGATATCGAAGAATAATGCGAAGGCACAGGTGCAGCGGCGTTTACTCCCGATGCTACCGCACGGGCTTATTATCCCGCTTGCCGTGTCTTTACTTGTGCTAGTAGCACCGAGCGAACTATTCGTGGGCGATAATACCGGTTCTGTTAATTATTACTCAGTACTGCCTGCGCATACTTGGTGCTTCATACGGTTATAAATACTTCAACCAATTAATAATATAGCATTCTCGTGTTACCCTAGGCCTTGCCTCACCGGAACGCAGTGACATCCGGGTTTCATCCCCCTCTCGGGACTCACTGCCTCACGCTCTGTCAACTCTGGCCCTGCTCAGCCTCGGCTCTTGTCACCCTACCTCACCGGTACGAGCGACTATTTAAGCTGTTGTACTTCAACAGACGAGGGCATCACAACCCACAGAACCCACAGCAAGACAACCATGAAGTTCACGACCACCTTGAATCTCTACACTTTCTTCTTCACCATCTTCACTCTTCTCAGCGCCTTCGTCGTTCAGGCTGCACCTACAGCTGAACTCAACAAGCGCGATGTCTTCGTTCCACCCATCCTTTACCCTACTCAAGGGACTGTTTGGAACAGCGGAGAGGAGCAAACTGTGGTCTGGGATGTGTCCCATCCCCCTAAGCAGATTACGAACGCGAAGGGGAGGATTATGTTGAGGAAGGGAGACCTCACGACACCTTGTGAGTATTCACGCCGATGAGCTCCGATTGGATTGGATTACTCATCACATCTATTTTCGTTTCTATCAGTGATTTTGGCTGCGGACTTCGATATCCTCCTTGGCAAGATCACCGTCAAGGTCCCACTGGTGGTTGAGGGCGATGATTACAGTTTAGTCTGTGAGTATCTTACCTTGATGATTACTATTACTTGAGGGCTAACGAGGATATTAGTGTTCGGTGATTCGGGGAACTTCTCTCCCAAGTTTACGATCAAGAGTGGCTACCCTTTCTGATAGGGGAGTGCCGACCGATGAATTCATGATGATACGATTTTCGGACTGATGTTTGTATCATTACACTGTACATGGACTTAATACTCAATGGACCTGTGGACTGGTGTCATTTCGAGCCGGGGTTTACATTACGAAAAATCATCTGCATATCTGTAGCCATGAACACTTACTATATTCACTACATTTACTCCGAGATTTAGTTTAAAAATCGATAATACAATTGGCTTCCTGGACAAGTGTTACGATGAGAAGTGATAAAGATGAAAGGTTCGCACGGAAAGTTCGGCTGCGAGCTAGAAGCTCGATGCTATCTGTTGGCAAGCTGCCTTCAAAATTTTTGATGATTTGGATCTTCTCCTGAGTCCTCGGTGGTGGTCTATACTTGTGCTTTCATTCACAGTGAGTGGAGGTATAATTCCATTGCGATATCAGGCACGGCCGAGGTGGTTAAAAGCTGCTAAACCATGCCTGCAGGCAGTAGAAAGGATCTCAGCGGCGCAGTGGATCAGTCCTCTTCAGCCCCGAGCGTTAGTTTTTTCATACGAGAAGGACTGGTAAAGGAGAATGTCACGCTGAGTGTAGAAGCTCGTCAGATCGCGTTCCCCATAATGCGAATCTGGAGGAAGCCAGGCATCAACCCAGGGAACCTAGAGCGGCTTAGAAGGGTTTTGGAGAGCAGGAGCATTTTCTGGAGGCCTGGACGAACGACCGCGATGTTAGAATTTGTCCTTCTTGTCGATCATGGATCGAAGACACTGAGGATTCCGTCATATGAGGTGCCAGTGAGGTTCCGTCGGATATGTATGGGAGTTCCCAAGCGACGAGAGACGAACTCCACATGTCCTCATGTGTCCAATATTCAAGATCTATCTTATAAAAGCGGGAAAAGCCTTGGAGCTTCGTCGTATCCACGCAGATCCGGAATCTCCTATTCCCTCGTACTATGGAAGCTATTACAGGACAGATGGCGGAATCTTGTTGGGTGAACCACGATGCACGGAAGAGCGTGTGCGGGAGGGTCTGGATGCGCGGCGGAGGCGGAGGCTGAGCAACATGGGACAGGAACGGTTCAGGCAACTGGGGAAGGAGGCAGGAATATTAAGCGCGCCGGGAAGGAGGAGAAACGGAAGTTGTTGACCAGTAATGTTGAATATTTGGTCCGGGTTGGACGTCTCGATTTGTACCGGAGATGTTGGCAATTATAGTGGTCCCATGCCAGTCCTGTGTGCTCGAATTTGCTTACTGATTCGAAGAATACTGGTTAGCTGTTTAAACGGCACTTTTTGAAATGACGCGTCGCATCAATGATCATGTAGGTGAGCAAACGATTGATCGTGTAGGAGATCGTGCCTTCGAGTCTATCTTGTCACGTTCACGTGCGTCACGGAAGGTCCGTCACTTTGTCACACAAGGGTTAACACAGAGAGCAATGTTGGTCGAAGGTAGCAGCGGCGAGCACCCATATACTCCTCATCCCGCCATAACTTCCAATTTTTGGACCACTGTTACTGTTTTGTCTTGAATCAAATCCGACTTCGCCATGGGCCGCACTGGCCGGTCATCCCCAACTGTCTCTTCGCTCCCCAAAGTCGTATTTGAAAAGATCGAGGACGACGTCTCGACGCAGCCTGGCGGTGTACACGACCTGCAAGCTCGCTCATATGGCTGTAAGTGTCAAAGATATTGCGTTACTCTGATACTAATGCCGTTACAGACAATGATTTCTCTGACTTTACGCGGCCCGAACATTACATCCGGCATATAGGTGAGTACTACACACTTCGAGGATCAATGGGTTCTCAGACTACCTCTAGAGCCTTTGGAAAGCGACCTTGCACGGCAGGTTGAATACGATATGGATGAACAAGGTGAATTGTCTCAGGCGTCAGGCTCGGTTGTGATGCAATATACTAACTACCTGAATGACGTAGATCAGGAATGGTTAGATGCAATCAACGCGGAGCGTCGTAAAGAGCAGCTGGATAAGATTTCATGTGAGCTTTTCGAGATTATCATGGATCGGTTGGAGAAGGAGTGGTTTGACTTGGTGAGTTCCCTCGCCCAACGTGTTTGCGTGTGCATTCCACATATCCTTTTTTTCAGACAAAGAACATCCCGAAACCTGATCTCGCGTTGCCGTCTGAAGACTCCACTTGTGCCATATGTGACGACTCCGAAGGGGAAAATAGTAATGCGATCGTATTCTGCGATGGATGTAATTTGGCCGTTCACCAAGGTGATCAATTCCGTCTATCCCTTAACATAGACAATCGATACAAGTCCTCAACCAGATTGCTATGGCGTGCCGTACATCCCAGAGGGCCAATGGTTGTGTCGTAAATGCACTGTGTCTCCCGAAAATCCCGTGGTATGTTCGACTTATAAAAGCTGAATCCATCTAACTTGCTTTTTAGCAATGTATCCTATGTCCGAATGAAGGTGGCGCGTTTAAACAAACGACAAATGGTGACTGGGTGCATCTACTGTGTGCCATCTGGGTGCCGGAAACGCGAGTTGTGAATGAGGTATTCATGGAGCCTGTAGCTGGCGTGGAGAAAATATCAAAACAGCGATGGAAGCTGGTGAGTACATTCTCCTTACGCTCCACGGCCCCGAACTCATTGATATCGAAGAGATGCAGCATATGTGATATTCGAGAAGGAGCCTGCATTCAATGTGCAAAGTCATCCTGTTTTCTTGCTTTCCACACTACATGCGCACGTAAAGAAAAATTACTATCATCAATGAAGAGTACACAAGGCTCAGAACCGCCAACGCTCACCTCCTACTGTGAACGTCATCTTCCTGTACGTGACTGTGATTATCAGTGTCGTTGAGTCCTCTTCTCATCATCCCATCGCCAGAAAGAACAACAGGAAACTCGGGCTGCAGCACTCGCCGCCGAGGAATCCGAAACCAATGATGAAGCGAATGCAACATCTATCAAATCTGCTCGCGCATACGCCAAGACGTATCAAACCGGTCCTCCGCTCGTACCTGCCCTCATAGTCAAACGGATCATGTCGTACATCACCAAAGTGACTGTCCGCAAGAAGCTGGAGTTCGTGAACATGCTGTGTCGATATTGGAGTCTGAAGCGGGAGGCGAGGCGCGGTGCACCTCTACTAAAAAGGCTGCACTTAGAACCATGGACAGCGGCGGGAGGGGTTAAAGTGCGGTCAGACCAGGAGAAGTTGATGAAGCTAGAGGTACGTTCTTTGGTCTGTAAACATCTAGTTGGGCTAAGAATCTGACTTGAGGCTAGCAACTACGACATTTACGCAACGACCTTTTAAGTCTACGTGCTCTTACTGAGCTATGTAGAAAGCGAGAGTCGAGAAAGTACAGACAGGCTGAGATCGTTTACGACGTGGTTGCCAAAGTATTTTTCTCTCACCAAGATGCCATGAGGCACGTCCTGGACCGAATTGTCTCGTGAGTATATCTGGGTTATCTTGTTCCGCCTTTGTGTTGACGCGCTAGGCTTCAGGCTGGACAAGCAGGAGTTCTTCAAAAATCCAGTCCCAAAGCACCTTGTTCCCGACTACTACGATATCGTCAAGAAACCGATGTGTTGGACCATAATTGAAGCGAAGTTGGAGAGGCATGGGTATTGGGACGTTCAGGCATTCAAGGTGCGTCTTGCCGGTCTTACACATACATCAATGTCCGTTAACTTAAATTAGGATGATGTGGATCTTGTCATTGACAACGCTTTGTTGTACAACAAGTCTGATTCAGCCGTCTACAGAGCTGCCTCACGGTTGAAGAAGAATGTCCCACCCCTGTATGGGGAACTCGAGAAAGAGCGTGTTACTATCCTCGAACCACGGCAAAACGGCGTGAACGCTCCTGATAACAATACTACTGAAGATGCCATGGATGTTGACGGATCCACTGCCTCCAATGAACTTCCACACACTCAAACACCAATTGGCGACCTAGAACCCCCCCTAGACGTCCTCGAACTTCTGATATCCGCTGCCCTGATAAAATCTGACCTTACCATCGATCTCCAAGATGAACCTCTTCAATCCCTCCTCAATTACGAACTGGCTAAACCTAAGCCTCCACCTACACCTGCGCCACCTCCACCTCCTAAACCGAAGAAGCCCAAACGTGACCGCAAGGCCGAGTATGAGCGCGCCAAGGCGAAGAAAGCGGCCGCGGCTGCAGCCGCAATGGCTACTGCTGCAGAAGCTCTGACCTTGCTCAATGGGGGTCATCATCACGAAACCGCCAATGTCGGTATTCAACAAGGTGTGGAGCCGCGGACAGTAACTGAGGAACCTCCCCCACCCCCTCCCCCGCCGCCGCCACCACCACCACCACCGTCTTTTGTTCGGGAACTACAGCCGTTCTTAGACGATTCGCCTGGATTCCGGGCGCCGAAGTTGAAGCAGTTTACTGCCGACACAAGTGCGGACGTAGTAGATGCAGACACAGGGGCGGAGACGTATGCAGAGACCAGTCCTACTTCCCCGCGAGCGGAACGACAGCCTCGTCGAAAAAGGTCTTCTCTTACACTCCTTGGGCAATCGGAGATTCCGCCTATGGTTTCTGATGTGGATAATAGAGAATCGTTTAAGATGTTTGATGCTGGGTGGATCCTTCCACCTGATCATCGGCGAGGAGGACGGATGCCTGTTGACCGGTCCACGCAGCCGCCACCGAGGAAGAGGGCCCGAACAGGTAAGAATGCCACTTAACGTAAATTCTAGTCGGCTCATTGAATCATTAGAGCAAGCACCATCCAGACTTTCGGTTGTCAGCACGCCGGCGTCGGAGAACCAAACCCTTGCAACATCACCTCTGCAAGAATTCAGTAGTTCTGGACCGCCACTCTCGTCCGCTTCAATAAAACCCCCAACTTCGACTCAAGAGCCCATGCAGCCGATGCCTGAGGTGACAGCGTCCTCAGAAACGCCAATAGCTATTGAAGCCGGTCCGAGCAACGAGGCAAAAAAGCCCCCCAGCACTGCACCACCCAACACTGCACCACCCCCTACATCCGCTCCCGTGTCTTCGTCAAGATTCCCGCCACCTCTTGACCTATCAGTACTTGAACAAACAAGCAAGATTGTTGAAGGCGCTAACGGCACCATCATTATTGAGGAGTTGGATACGCCCGCCATACGTCGGGCAAAGAACCTGAAGAGAAAAGCAGAAAAGCGACAAGAGATGTTGCGTCGGAATTCTTTGGCGGCAGCTTCTGCCTCTGTCACAGGATCGACAGTACCGCCGGGGTCCGCTGGAGAGCCGTCTCGCGCTCCTGTAAAGGGCGGAGTGGATTCAGAGCTGAGCTCGCTGAGTGAATTTGGAAGTGAGGTTACGGAAGAGTCCGGGAAGGCTAAACCAGGAAGGAAGAGGGGAAGGAGAAGAAAGAGTTCAGCTGTGGCATTGGTAGCCACTCCAGTAAGGAAGAACGAGAAAGAGGATTTGGTGAGTGTGTCGTTGGGAGAGGGAGAGATGCTTGAGGGTGGAACGCTTGGTATGTGGTTTTTTTCCTGCTATAATGGTTGACAGTAACGGTTGAACGACTTTGGGTCTTGCAGTATGGGCAAAAGCGGGTGCGCTGCTTTTCCACTTAACTTTCTTCATGACGCTCAAACTTCTTTCTAGATTCATATCCATGGTGGCCAGCTGTAATATTTGAAGATGACGATCCGGACGTTCCTGGAAACATACTCCAAGGTTGTCGAGAGGCCCGAGAAAAGCGCAAGATGAAGCTTCATATCCTTCGATTCTTTGACAAGAACCAGTCATGGTATGCTATTCCAACATTCCTGGTATGTTTCTGCTCACGCTGTGGGCTCCCGACAAGGCAATACCTTCCCGTTGATCGTCTCAAGTTGTTAGGAGAGGATCCAAGTAAGACTCAAACTCGGCCCGAATATTCGAAAGGTTTATTTATTGCTGGACTTAGATCTGGACGCGGAAATGCAAGCCCCTTCTTCGAAACGACAGCGATGGAAGAGCGCAAATGTGCGGAGAGACTGTTGCGACGCTTACAAGTACGCTTGGTAATGACACCGCATATCGTTGTTGACCTCTATTTCAGGCTCGCTATGTCGGAGATGGAAACAAGCAGCGACGCAGATTTAGGCGGCCATCCGGACGGAGCTAAACCTATCAATACTTAATACTTTCTTTATGTTTGCATTTCAATGTAATATGGTGTACGACAAACGAAATTTGCCCAGCGGAATTTGGTAAATGCAAAAAAGACAACCAAAATGTTCATATGGCCAACGTGGGGATCGAACCCAAGACCTTCGCGTTATTAGCACGACGCTCTAACCAACTGAGCTAGTCGGCCGCTGATAAACAGCATTACGATAAAAAATTGGATCTGCTTACATCAGCGGAAGTGTAAATGCCTGGCTGTTGCATTTGTAACACTGCATACACCACCGTTGACAATGTTCTTCATTGTAAGTAACACAACGACAAAATGCGCTCATATCCTCAACTGGACTTATATATGCTCAGAAAGAGCTCACACACACAATTCTACTGCACCCATCGTACTTTGGCCCGCGCATGCTCAACTTCCTAGAATCCAAACTCTACTCAGACGTCGAGGGTACCTGCTCTGGTCAATTCGGTTACATTATCGCAGTGGTATCAATATTAGATATCGGCAAAGGAATGGTACTTAGTGGCAGTGGGCAAGCCGAGTTCATAACACGATATCGAGCAATCGTTTTCAAACCGTTCAAGGGCGAAGTTGTGGATGGAGTGGTGAACAACGTGAACAAGGTGCGCCCTCCTTAACAATCGCGTTAAGGGCACTCTTTGACTTTTTATGCATGAGCATAGATGGGTTTCTTTGCTGACGTTGGGCCATTGACCGTCTTCGTATCGCATCAAGTCCGTGCTTCTTGTCAGAACTCTTTGACTGGAGTTAACGCTCACCCGACAGCTGATCCACCCGGATATGCGCTTTGACCCGAATTCGAATCCCCCCTCCTTTGCTTCTGAAGACCAAGTAAGTGGCCGGCATAGATGCAGGCGACGGCGACCTCATGTCCGTAGATCATCGAGAAAAACACACGAGTGCGCCTAAAGATTGTCGGTACGCGCGTAGACGCGACAGAAATTGTGAGCACCAGTTTTCATTTCTTTTAACCACGTCTCAGTGCCTTTCTGGCATAGTTTGCCATCGGAACAATTAAGGAAGACCACCTGGGTGTCATCGACTAGGTTCGTCAAGAATAGTCCTGTAATTCGTTTAATACTAAGAGGAACGTATCCCCCGCCATAAACCATAGATTGAACGTTCCAATGCCCCAGTATTTCGACAAAATCGTCATACTTATCACCGCGCAATGTGCGCCCACTGAGAGAGGATGCCGGCACCGTACGAGTAGAAAGAACCTGAACTCCTGCGAAAAGGGGTAAGTCGTTGAGGTAGCCTTGCCTTTAGTCGAAGGGGGAAAGGTGTTCCGACGGCTAGCTTCAGATTCCTGGTCGCGATCAGCCTTTCAACGCGAACCCTCAACTTGCTGCCAACTACCAGAAACTGGTCAGTTGAAAAAAGGCCTTGCTTGACTCAAGAACCCTCTCACAGAGATATCGGCTTTCTTGCCTCTCAGTGCATAAGTTAACTCGTCGACTTCCTTGCGCATTAACCTTTCGTCGAATGTTGGTCTGGAGCGACATCGAACAGGAAATTCATCATTTAAGAGGCAGGAAGTCAGATCCGAGAAGACCGATTTGGCCATATACTAATCAAACGTTCTTCCAGGAACCGAATGTCTCTTATAAAGCCAGGTCAGCCTTTTGGGATGCTATGGATGCGAATGAATGAGGGATAGACCGCGGAGGTGCATTCCGAAGATGGGGTTTTCTTTCACCCGGATTTTCCGGATACCTCTGCAGCCGTAGCATCTCCTATATGTTGCAACCCGTTGCCGTCCGTTTGGATAGCGACTGTCCTCTTTCTGTTTCTTTTCCTCCGTTGATTCTGGGGCACCAACATTCATACCGGTGGCTTATTCGGAGTTTTGTGATCTGCGACAAGGCAACAGCCTTTCCCCAGGATGGAAATTGCTCTCAAGTTATCGGGTTTCAGGGATAGATATATTTTTCCTCACGAGTACATCCGCATAATGTTAGACGATGTTGAAAATTCAAATGCTGGCAAAAGCGAAGGCGCCCATGGCCGAGCCTGAACTCCGAGGAAAGCAAACCCTGTGATCGCCCCTTTCTTTGTCGCGCGTCTTCTCATTTTGAATAGAGGTGAAACGAATTCTCATGTGAGCACATGTGAATCAGGCCTTGACGTCAACCTAAATGAATATAACGGGACCAGAGAATGTAGACATTACAGAAAACTCCAAGAGTAAATTGACACGGATATCCAGACTGTGGCAAGTGGAGAACGATGCTAGGGTTGATGTACTGGACTTTCATCACCAGTGCAAGTCACGCTATATGTAGGAGTCTGGTGTCTTCTTCTGGTCAGGGGAGGACGTAATTTCGTCATGTCTCGTGGGAAATGCTGTAGCAGCCGACGGCTGCTGGCGCTGGGCAGATCACCTCACCAAATCCGACAGATCACAAACGAAAATACCTGCATCAGGCGAGCCAGCTGAAGTTAGACAAGAGGGAATTATTTATAAGGGTACTCTAATAAGGACTAACTGTTACAGGAACGAGCCAAAAGGAACACAACACCACCGAAACGTCTATGGGAAATAGGATAACAGCACGCGAACATTATTCAGAGGTGCGCTCTCGTTCCAGCATGAGCACCTTCCAACATTTCAACTGCTTTTTCAACCGAACTGTCCAAAGTGGTGGTCCAGGCTGGTGAAGGGACTTATTAGCTCACCAATAAGACGTGTCAGGAAGAAAGACTCACTCCAGCTCCAATTCTCCTTAACAGCTTCACCGATCTCAGGTAAACGTTCTGTATCGATATCGGCGTTCAGACCAGGCAACTGAAGACCAAACAAGCGTCCATTGACCAAAGACCTCTCCGCAACTTCCTCTGCTGCCGGTCGACGAACAGTATCGTAGATTTCGAGAGCAGTTTGCACGTTGGATAAATTGGTCAGCTTATGGCCAAGAAGGGTCGCTAAGATGAAAGCATCCTCAATCGCCTGGCCAGCGCCAGAGGCTTGTTGGGGTGACATCGCATGAGCCTGTGGATTGTTGATGAGAACCAGTACCGAGATCGTCGGGAAAGACCTACAGCATCTCCGAGGAGCACTACATTGCCGTGTGTCCATGATTTGAGTTTTGCGACGGTATGGACAGCCCAGCGTGAAGGGCGATCGATACACTAGAACTAAGTCAGCGTTTCCATCATTCTTCCTTTGTAATTGCAAGATAATACCTTTAGGATGGCCTGCAATTCAGGCTCCCATCCTGCGTGGGCATCAAGGAGTTCTTGATTATCCACATGGGTCACCCACGGACCAGGAAACGGTGTTCCCGCAAGTTCTTCCTTCGCGTGGAAAGCACCTACGTTGATGAGTCTCCCGGAGCTAATCGGATACACTACAACATTCTGTAGTACACATCAGATACGTCAAATGGAGAAAATGCCATGGCCCTGAATTGATACTTACAACATGTTGTCCCATGTACTGAGACAGGGTGAGTCCACTAAGTCAGCATTATATATCCGCAAGGATCAAGGTACTCACCATGACAGGGATTGAGTTATGCTCAGGAATCCGGACCTTCTGTTCTGGGTGTGCATCGCGGTATGCAATCAAGCGCTCTGTTGGAACGAGAGCCCGGTAAGCAACAATACCAGACCACCGGGGCTCTGTGCCACGAAGAATCTCGTCCGCTTGGTCCGGACGTCCTGCAGCGACAGCATTTCTAGCCTGTTCTGCGAGCATCTTCCTCCTTACGACCGATTTAATACCATCAGCGCCGATGAGAATGTCACAGGTCGCTACGAAACCATCTTCAAACTGCAATTCAATTTTGCCGTTCGGTAGCCGAGTGTATGTCACCAGGCGTCTATCAAAATGGGTAGGGAAGCGCTCGGGAAGGTGGTCAACGAGGACTTGAAGCACGTCAGGGCGGTGGTACCGCAAAAAGGAGCCTACAACGTCAGGTGTTCATCGAGCTCCAAAATGATGTTTTGGTAGTTGGAGATTAACCCCACCTTGAGTCGTCAATTTATAGAAGTCGTGACCCTCAGGCTGGTCAGCCTTTCTGAAAATGAAGACATCGGCTGGAAGATGCACACAGTTCAGTCACCAGGCCTTGAAATGGGATAACCGGGACTCTCAACTCACAGAGGTCGTAGGTGGGCCTAACAGCGTGGAGGCGAGCGAGATCTTCGTCGAGACCAAGAATCGCAAGGGTTTTCCAGATACGAGGCCAGACACCAATGCCTGCGCCCACCTCGGAGAATTCCTTAGCAGCTTCAAAGATTTCAACACTGATGTCAGGGTGTCTTGCAAGGCAAACTAGAGCATAGTTAGATCAATGGTATAGGTATTAGTGCAAGCCACATACTCGCGGCAGCTAGTCCACCGATACCACCGCCGCTGTATACGGACAGCATATTAGCTGAGACGGTTGGATTGAAGACGAAGTGTAAAACCTACACGATCGCAACGTGAAACTTGGCAGAGGACATTAGTGAATAAAGGATAAGGGACGCAGAACACCATGGTGCTCCCCTTGCCTATTTCTATGCCCTTTGTTTGGCTACTGACAGAAGCCACATTGATAGTGATTTTGGAGCTGGCACTCCATATGCGTATGGCACGATTCGACGAGCGTAATAACCGGAGTAGAACCGAACTGGGATGTACCTATAGATCGCCGTTGAGAATAGGCTGTCAAGGTGTATCGACACGCGTAAGTCGGCTGCTACCCGCCTTGAGCGAACAGAAAGTGCCTCGACCCCTATTATCATTCTGTAAGTACGAATGAGGGTGCCACGGCGTTCTCTTTGTCGAATGAGTTGTCGGTCGCTGAATCGCGACCCACCTGGTAACCGAGAAGTTGGTGGGAACTATTGGCAGTTGTCATGATCTTCTGGTGCGGATTGACAGCGGCATGACTTTAACGTTTGAGCTACATTCAACATGCAGGATCTTCCTGTTTAAAGCGTCTCCACTGCGAACACAGCGATCCACCGAAAGTCTGCAGACATTTTTAGCCTCAGTACACAGAATCTTGAGGAAAGAAAACAATAAGCAACCATCACCTGAGTTGACTGGGCCGATTGAGAGCGGAATAGCAGAAAGCTATGGCATACATTCCTCCTCTTCCTGTTAGCTCCGGAACTGAACGTCATCGAAGAACGCCTGAGAAGTCCAAGAAGAATGGGTTGGTATGGCATTAATCCGGAGACCCTTGCATTCATCCCAGAAAAGGTCGGAATTACGGACGAGTTTGAGGCCATCCGACATCCACTGGGTTCAAGTTGAATGAGCAGAAACAAGGTTTGATGTCTCAGCATGAATACTCACACGATATACCCATGGAAATGTCTCAAGGACAATTAAGTCCAAGAATACTAATTCAACGTCACCGTTGAAAGCGGTGGCAACATAGTTCACAACTATAATTAGCAGGGCTCAAAGTTCCTTTCCGGGTGCTCCGATGCGAGAACATCCCTTGTTTGAGACTACTCTCAATAAATTTCAGCCTTTGCGACACAGATGCGGATGTAAATTGAGATCAATCATTTAGAACCCCCTAGAACCACTCTATCGCCCAGACGCGATACTTTGTCGCCTGGACGTAATTTCTCTCTCGTTCGTTAGATCATTTAGCGACTGCCTCCCAAGTTCCGCAACGGCTGAGAAATTAACAATCGTTTATCCGGGACTGCACGCTCCTATTGTCTATCCAATGTCATAAGCCGAAGATCCGGATGTATATCAACATAATCCTCCCATGGTCTTTGGATTTACTTTATCCCGTTGGCAGGCCACCACCGAGCTGTGGGCGGCCCGCATCCATAAATTTGTAGTTCCTCCACCTGTGGCTGGTGCGCAGATGGAGATTTGGTATCATCTGGCATGGACAACTCTATACGGAGCCGAATCCCGCGAAGTATTAGCCTAATCTAAGCCTATTGGGATGTCGCTCCGCTGCGATCACAGGTTTTGATGAGAGTGAAGTCATCAATTGCGATGGAAGATCCTCATTGATGCAGCGGCGGTATCGCGCAGTATCACGCCCAGGGTCCAAATGCATAGCCGAGATTCATTAGTCGAACGCGACGTGGGTGCCGATGTCTGCCAGGGTCTGCTCTAGCTTGCAAGTCAGCTAAAATCTCGGGTTATCGGAGATGTTGTGTCAGTGGACATTTATGCGATACTTATAAATAACTGATTGTCTCGCGCTGCTCCCAAAATATCTCCATGGCGTGATCAAGGCTATAACACAAACTGCAATCGCCTTCCCCTCGTTGTAGCACATGCGCTTAAGAGTCCGTATATGTTACGCTAGGTGAAGAGGTGCATTAAATTCCTATACAACATCATCTTCATCCGATATTCTTGTTTCTCTAATCTCCGTCACATCTCTTTCAAGACGTGGGCCAAGCGAAGCGGTCGGTTTTTTCGGGTCCTTGGAAGTTGCCACTCGACGTCCCATTCACTGACGAAACAAGTGCACCCACAAAAGCTTTTCCAGCTTGGAAGATCATGCAGTTTGCCACCAACATACTCCGACCTGCTAGGTCAAGAGGAAAACATAGGTCCTCGGTTTATGGACAAAACGATTTCTCCAAACACATCCTAAGCCAGGTACGTTCAGGTTTCAGGATTACCTTCGGAAGTGGAAATCTCCGATAGTCAGGCTCCGAGCGTAAGCTCGCATTTCTGCGTGCGATATCGCGAAGGTAACGGATATTGGGAGAAACGAACATATATATGCGGCTTCCGTCTCATAACAAAATGCGTAATTTCTCTTGGCAAATGGTCATAACCGCCGTCGCGTCTTCGAGGGTGAGAGATACATAGGCGGAGCATACAACGGAGACTGAAGAAGGGTTTGCAGGACCGCGTCATAACTTGGCCATTCTAACCTTTGATCGCTTAAGATACGAGACAGAAGCGGAAACTTCGGGAGGTTAGGGTTTGCGCCGAATGACAGTCAGGTTCTTACACTATGGTTACATTCCTGGAGGGGTGCCCCCGTCTGTAGGCTTGTTTCTCGTCAGTGTTTTTGTCTACTTCTTGTGCTTACCCGGTGCGGTGGTTCGCGCCCGACGGGGAAAGGACGATATTGCCTCCATATATTGTCCACAAGATTAGACCTTTGTTATAATCAGCGAACCGCGTGCGCTCGAGTGTATTGTGTCAGATCCCCTGTGCCACAAAACGCCAGCATCTCGTCCCAGGACGGCCAGTAAGAATTTGGGAGCCTGGTGCAGGACGAGGTTAGAACCAACGAAATGTAGGGTGATTAAGGGATTTATGCATAGGCCAGGATTTACTGGGCTCCAGTTTGTTAGGGATGTAAGATGGAAGGATGAAGGTGAGAATCATGTAGGATTTCGTCGCACCGGCTTCCCCAGCACATCGGGGGATCTTCAGCGGGTTGAATCGGCGGGGTAGCAGCTGGGCTAGACATTGTTTAGGAAATACAAGCCATCAAGAGAATTGAGCTCTGCTGCGCCGGGCCCAGTCAACATGGCATTTCGCTGGTGCTATTGAATATTCACTGTCCTATTCCGGAATCCTGTGCCGGTACAACAAGCCTGTCAAGAACGACAAAGTATAGGAACATCGCGGGAGAACTTACTTCAACTTAGGCGACCCCAAGACTTTTCTTTGGGGGTATGGGAGTTGAGGACAATGTTCCACGAGGCTGCTCGTGTGAGCCAGAAAGCTGTAAATGGCTCTCTGGAAAAGCGATATTTCTTGAAGAACACATTTCTATGAGGTGAAGAAAGGGGTGGTATCAGAGGGTTCCAGTACAATCCATCAGGGGTGTCGGGGCGAATTACCACAGGTTCTGTTTAACCTATCTACCGGTAAGAACGTTACTTTTAGTACATAGGAGACGGGATAGAAGAGCAGAAGAACGAAACATTGCACTGGGCACTGAGTGTCCCGTTATTAGCTGAAGGCAATATGAGACCGTGAGTTGAGTTCGGCGAGTACTAAATATCGCGGTTAGTCACAAGTATAATACCGCGAAGCTGAGGTGTGATTGAGATTACTTCTATGAAAAAGCCTATTATGCATAAAGCGGTCTAGAATAGTGCTTAACATAGATGAGATTCACAGTAGACTGGAGGCATGAAACAAAGAGGAGCCAAAGGTATTGAAGACCGGTGGTCGAGGGGTTTCGGTAATTGCCGATTTGTGCCGCTTCACAATCGATATTTGAATTGATTTTATATAGCTTGACTCTCGCTCAGCGTGGTGAATGTAGAACACACTGTGCTGTGCACAGTCACGTATAACGCTACGGTGTGGATATATGAGACCATCTATTAAGAGTTAAACGCCAGCGAGGAAATACGAGGACTTGGGACAAATCCCCCTGCAGCATCGTCTGGCGTAGCGTTTCACGCCCATATCAGCATCTTATCCCGAACTCATGGCGCGACAGAAGGTTTGAACGAGACTCGCTGTTGGTATTCCTGTCATGGCAGGAGTTTCAGAAGACTTCGGTTTGCTCCATTAAGCTTCCTCAACTCTTGTTCTCTCGAACATCTTAGGACTCTCGATGCGTCATGTACGCCGATCTATTCTCGCTCCTTAGCCCTGCTGCCTCTCATATCTCATCAAACTTCTCCGACTAAAAGAGGGCTAGTATATGCCGCAATACCTTCGATGCATGCGTTCGTGAGAGGCACACATCATCCTGTGACCACCAAAGGGTACCACAAGGGGTCACTCAGTGTTACACCCCTGTTACATCGATGTACCCCGTGGACGCAGCGATGTCTTGCTGCCCACATATTTCAGGCCATTTCAACCCGGTTCTGCGACGATAAGTACAGGTCCATGAATCTCCAAGGATCTTACGGAGCATGTATGCAGCAATATCTCGACTGCTCGACCACTCTCACACGGACTGACGCCCCCGCTTTATTGCGCGTGTACTTGTGTCAATAATACCGGGGGGACTATTCGTGAGTAGCAATACTCGTTTCTGTTATTCATTACTCAATACTACGTACGTGTAACTTGGCGTCTCATACAGATATAAATACCGTGACGTCTCGATAATATCGCATCCTAGTGTTACCTAGGCCTCCCTCGCCAGGACCAACGGCATCCGAGTTCCGTTCCCCCTCTTATTGCCTCGTCCTCCGACAAGTCCATCCCTTTCACTCTTGCTTTTGTCCCACTGCACGAACGAGTACTCAAGCCACTGGACTTCCAAGAGACAAGGGTACCACAGAAAGCCGCAGCAGACGAAGATGAAGTTCACGACCACTACCAGGAGCTTGAACCTTTATACCTTCTTCACGATCTTCACCCTCCTCAGCCTCTTTGTCGTCCAGGCTGCACCTGTCGCTGAGCTCGACAAGCGCGACGTCTTTGTCCCACCCATCCTTTATCCCCACCAGGGCACTGTCTGGAGGAGTGGAGAGGAGCACACTGTCGTCTGGGATGTGTCCAATCCCCCGGCCCAGATCACCAATCGGAACGGGAGGATTATGTTGAGGAAAGGAGACCTTACCACACCTTGTGAGTGATATCCATGCCGATGGACGCCGATTCGACTGGATCACTCACCATATGCTTTCGGTTTCGCTATAGTGATCTTGGCTGGGAACTTCGATATCCTCCTGGGCAAGATCAAGATTAAGGTGCCGCTGGTAGTTGAAGGCAGCGATTATAGACTAGTCTGTGAGTACTTCACCTTGATGATTCGTTTTACTTCAAAGTTGACGAGGATGTTAGTATTCGGTGATTCTGGGAACTTTTCGCCCCCGATTACGATCAAGAGCGGCTTCCCTTTCTGAACGAGCTACACTCGACTGATGAAGTGCTTGACTAACGGATTGATGATGCTACGATTTTTGGAGTGATGACTGTACGATGATTGTACAAGTACATGGACTTGCAGGCGGACTTGATACTCAATGGACTTAGGGGCTTCACTTGTCTGTGCCATTTTGAGACGAACTTACAGTTACACACGATATCTGTACATCTGTAGCTGCTTTACGGACGCTTGCCATGCTTACGTCGAAGTTTTGTTCAGCTTGTCGACAACACGATCAACCCTTTGGACAGTGTTATAATGAACTACATTTTAACACTTTGGGTAGAAACCTCCCGTCCATCACGCTATTTCCATTACCGCGCGGATCGCTAAAATGCCAGTTAGGCTCATGACTGTCGTTTATAACTGCTCAGTTATAAACCAGCGTCCGGATATGGGCATTCAAACCTAATACCTCTGTCGCCGAGCTGTTCCCTCAGCTGAACACGGACGATGACCTCGCCCATTATGCCTTAGGCAACACTCTATGCACACTTGCAAGTCCGCATGTGTCATCCGGATGCCAAAACGGCCAGATGTTGAGCCCCTAAACTACATCACCTTTCTGACCACCGGGCTCGAAACTGGTGTTGCGTTGATCAGGCAGCTTCACGGAGTCAGCGGATCTGACCCCTGAAGTTCCCCTAAAAAAGCCTGTCGTCTTTTGCGAATTCTTTTCCTGTTTTCTTTTGAAATGAATGCCCCTATATGCTCCTTGGAGCGGAGAATCGTTCCTCTAGTCTTATTCGTACTTAAAGAGGTGGATATGGCCCTTCCCTTGCCTTTCCATCGGTGTTACCTGCTTCCACTGGTCTGAGCGGTCCAAATGGAAATGGCGCTGGCTAATGGGGACTGAGCGTCGACAGTATCGACAGTATCGAGGGGCTCAGCTTTCCCCGGGTTAGTAGGGGGCGCATTGTCTCTATCTTCGAATTGGAGGCGGTTATGGCCTGTGATGTGGCGTTAATGCATAAATCGATGTTGGGTTGGAAAATTGGTGTCGTGGTCGGAACGACGTCTGTCCTCCAAGGCTCTAATTTGGAATTCTAGGGTTTGGCACACCCAGGACGATTCTGACTGGAGCAATTTGCAGAGCAAGAATTGCTTGGGATGATGGTAAATTGTCAAGCGACGAGCCAGCCGCCTTGGGCCTGATGGGTGCGACCGACGATTGAAAAATTTCTGGTTGACATCCTCTTTCAACCTATTCCCTTTCGTGCAAGGCGCATTCAAAACTGTCAGCCCAAACACACAACCATAAACACAACTTGGAAGCAACGCATATGATCATCCGGTTGGGCTCTTGAAGGGATTGCTACCGAAACAAGTGCCTCGAACGGCAGCCCTCAGGCTCCTTAGAATCGCTTTGAGGCGAGGGCTAGAGTCGGAGGTTTGGGGTCTTACGACACACCCAGCAGGCGGTGTGACCAGATGCTAGATGTGGCCTGTGGGGCCTCGATGGCCACCATAGACACCACAAATACGATCATCTGAAAATAAGCAGTGTTATCGATCGTTTAAAGCAGCCTTGGTAAGCGTCGAAGTGTTCGTACGCTCCAATCAACCCTGTTCCATGACCTCCCATGACGCTGCCTTAGGTGACGCAGTGCACAAGGCAGAATTCCAAGAATATTGAGGAACATTGAAGAATAATGCGGAGGTACGCATGCAGCCGTGTTCACTGCCGATGCTCCCGCACGGACTTGTTCTCCCGTTTGCCGTGTCTTTACTTGTGCTAGTAGCACCGAGCGAACTATTCGTGGGCAATAATACCGGTTCTGCTAATTATTACTCAGTACTGCCTGCGCATACTTGGTGCTTCATAAAGTTATTAATACTTCAACCTATCGATAATATCGCGTTCTCATGTTACTCTAGGCCTTGCCTCGCCGGACGCAGTGACATTCGAGTTTCATCCCCCTCTCATGACTCACTCCTATGCCGCCCGACAACTCTGGCCCTATTCAGTCCCGGCCTTTGCATCCCCACCTCACTGATACGAGCGACTATTTAAGCCGCCGTACTTCGAACAGATGAGGGCACCACAACCCACAGAGCTCACAGCGAGACAAACATGAAGTTCACGACCACCTTGAATCTCTACGCTTTCTTCCTCACCGTCTTCACTCTTCTTAGCGCCTTCGTTGTTCAGGCTGCACCTACTGCTGAACTCGACGGGCGCGATGTCTTCGTCCCACCCATCCTTTACCCTACTCAAGGGACTGTCTGGAACAGTGGGGAAGAGCAAACCGTGGTCTGGGATGTGTCCAATCCCCCTAAGCAGATTACGAACCCAAAGGGCCTGATCGTGTTGAGGAAAGGAAACCTCACAACGCCCTGTGAGTAGCATTTATACTGATGAAGCAACGGCAGGACCGGGTTGCTCATTGCATCTGTTTTCGTCTCTACTAGTAATCTTGGCTGCGGACTTCGATATCCTCCTTGGCAATATCACCATCCAGGTTCCGCTGGTGTTTGATGGTGATGATTACAATTTAGTCTGTGAGTACCTCACCTTGGTCATTCATAATTGCCTGAAAGCTAACGAGGATTTCAGTGTTCGGTGATTCAGGGAACTTCTCTCCCGAGTTTACGATCAAGAATGACCTCCCTTTCTGATAGAGGGGTGCGACAGACGAATTCATGATGATACGATCTTCGGACTGATGTTTGTACAATAACTGTACATGGACTTGATATATGATCTGTACATTTGTGGCCATGAACACTTGCTATATTTACCCCAAGATTTAGTTAGTACTTTGATGACATAATTGGCTTCCTGGGTAAGTACTACAATGTAACCGTCTTTGGCCGGTTTGGAAATCAACTTGTCAGCAAGAGGGTGAGCAAGGTAACCCACCCTTGAGCCCTATAAGCAGCCCAGGCGCAGCGTTCTCTTAGATTTTTGCCATCTATATACAGTAACAGTGAAACCATGATCAGAGACACAGCTCTACCTGTGGTATGCCCGAGTATACTCCATGATTAATGAATGGTCAACGATTGCCCGCTCGCGTGTGCTCCGGATGTCAAGACGGCGAGGTGCCGAGACTGTGTGTTAGACCTGTTTTTACCCTTGTCCTCCAAGTTAACCACGTTATGTTGACTGGACAATTTCATGAAGTCCGTAGGGTTTGTCACTGGAGGTTCTAAATTAACGTAGCAACTGAACGAACCCAGTCCTTTTTGTCATTGACGCGGGGTACTCATTTTGTCGTAGTCTAAGAACCGAACCGGGTTTGGCGGCTACCTCATACCTACTCAATCGGGGTAAGTATACAACATATGCAGCGAAGAGACCGAGGAGAGGAGACATTCGCACAAGCACTACACTTCAGATGGTTCATCGTGATCGAAAGGGAAACTTTCAATGCACTTAAAATATTTCCATAAACCCTTTTACATGATTGAGCACCAGCGTTTGTTTTCTTCGGCTTCGCGCTGACGCGCTTCTTCCTCATCTCTCCTTATAGCCTCCTCCACCAACCTCTCCATACGTATCCGGTCCCGTCGTCTCGCTTCCTCCATGACCCGAAACCTCATTCCCCAGATGAATTCCCTCTGTCTCTCCCTGAGCTGCCACTCTGCTTCCTCCGCCTCTTGCCGCATACGAATTTCTTGCAATTGCTCCTGTCTCTTCAATTCCGTTTGATCTACTTGCGAGTCCGTCGCAATGGATGGGGCTGGTGTACTAAAGGCACTATGGTGCGCAGGAACGGCTGGAACCGTGGAGGGAGAGGAACGAAAAGATGAGAGTGGTGTAAGAGTCCTACGTCTTCTATCGCTGATAGGCCACGTGCTCTGCTCTGCCGTGGCCGCCGCTCTACTCATAGTTTGTATCGCGCCTGGATCCTGACTCCGAGGCTGTGAGTAGCGTTCCAAATTAGCTTTCGGCTCTGGATTCGTATGTTGTTTATTCCAGCCATCAGACACAGGAACGTCCGCTTCAAAAGTTTCCTCGCAAACGCGACAAATGTAGATCCTACATCCACACGGCATATGCTTGGGACCTTCGATTTCTTTTCCACAGTTATGACAAGAGCCGACATCGTGATCCGCCGCATAGGCCTTCGTTACACGCTCCCGCTCTCCCGAGTTTTTCTGAGCCTGTTTTCCCGAACAAGTCATTCCGGGGTGAACATCGCCATCACATGCTGTGCAAACTTCGGAAAAGCATGAAGGGCACTCGAATTCGTATGGTAGAGTCGTGACACGATAAACTTGAGAGCAATATGGTGTGTTGCAGTACTTGAATGTCTCGGGATTTTCGTCAATATATGACGTGAACGCAGCTTTCATCAACTGCTCAAAACGCTGAGGAGGTAGAAACTTCTTGATCAGGGGTATCGAGAGAGGTTTATTGCAGGTGAAGTTGTCGCCTATACATTTCAATGGGAAGTCGTGACTGTCGAAAGTCGAAAGAATATAATGGCGAAGGCAAGATGAGCAATAGATATGCTCGCAGCTGATCTCTATTGGTTGTGAGGCGACATTGTAGCAGATCGGGCATAAGGTATCATCGGAGGTGGCGGGCGGTGCAATGTTGCGCTCCGTGAATGCATCTATAAGTTGTTCAAGGTGATGCCTAGCTTCTTCCGGATCCGCTCCATGGAGTACGATTCGGCAAGCCTCCACATCAAGAGTGACATTCTTCTCGCCAAGAAGTCCCCTCAACTTCGCCAGCCCTCCTCGTATGAAGAAGCCTAACACCTGGCGCTGAAGTGGGACGGTCCACTGCTCCGTTGAGAGGCATTCGACTTCCTCTCGAAGGAGGGATTTGGCAGCTTCGATCGCCTTGGGCCCGCCAGATACCGCAACACGATCATGCCTCCGGTCAACACGAGCGTAAACGCCAGTGGTTTCATACAGATGGCTGAAGAACTCCTGGCCCCCACCTGACTTGAGCATAGGGTGCCAGTAGGTACTATCAAGCCTCTGTCCTGCAGCCATACTCTCGACGCGAACCTTCAGCGTACCCACTGCCTTCTTGTTGTGACCAGATAAACTAATGGTGACTTTTGACCGACCAGCTTGATCGACGGTCCTCGTCTTGACGGTAGCCTCCTTATCCTCTCCGCTACATAGCTCGGTCCATTGGCTCTTTTGTGCATTATATTGTTTTTCGTCAAGGGTGAGAGTAAAATAGTATGGATCACGGAGGGAGAGCCGCAAAGGCGGGAAATTGTGTTTTAGGACCTTGCCTTCCAAACTGTCGTGCGCAGACTTCGCCCCCTCCCAAGAATCAAAAACGGCTGCAGCAGAAGCGCTGTTGGATTGGGAAGGGTTCTCGAGGGAGAACGTACGTAGGGTGGAATTGGATAAACTGCAGAGATGAGCGGTCAGCTCGCTGAAAACGTCATCCGATGTATATGTCGAGTCATCAATGTGGGCTTCAACGTTCTGAGTGCCAGCAAAGGTACGGATCTCTGCCACAGTAGTTCCAGGAGGTATCTCCGAGATCTTGACTATCCAATCATCGAGATTATAGCCTCTCTCGTACTGTGCTTTAATCCGCTGACCATTCAAAACTTGGCCGTCAAGGCCCCTCGCCCTCTGTGACACCCTCCATTCGCCGAGACGAGGGTAGCGAACCACCATTGTAAGGGATGGCACAGGCCAGGAGATACTGAGGCAATATGAATTGCGACTTGAAGATACCATCGTGTAGCCTTCAGCAGGCTGTTCGCGGATGACGACTTTGAGGCTTTCACCACCCAATTCCATGCCGTCCAAATCAAGTGCGACATTCTCCATATCTTCCGCCTTGCCCAAGACAGTTGCCTGTTGGCGACCGTCTACGCTCTCCATTTCCAGAACAGCGATTTCCTCCTCATCGACTCCTTGTTGAGTAAAGAGCCCGATGACTTCGGGTTCCCTCGTATCCATAGGAAGGTTCTTTATCAGGAGTTCGGAAGCTTCGAATCCACACGTAATGTGTTGGATCGTTAACCCTGCTCCAAACTTGACGATGGAGTTGAGAATGACTTGCTGGATGGTCACGGCCGCCTCCTTGGCCCATTGCTGTTCCTGTTTTCGGCGCTGAGCTATCCTCTCCTTCTCCTTCGCTTCTTTTCTCTCCCTGACCAATTGCCTCCCGCGACGAGCGATGGAAGCTGCATACTCCTTGGCTAGGCGTACCGCTTCCTCTTGCTCTTTGTGTACATTCTCTTCTGGTTCTCGTGCCAGGCGAGCAGCTTTCTCCCGTCCTATGCGAGCAACTTCTTGTTCCCTCTCCAGACGGAGAGCCTCTACGTGTTCCTTCAGATTTGCGACTGTGACAGGAGGGAGGGAAATGGAAGATGCAGCTTTTCCCCGGTCTTCCTTGCGTTGGCACTTCTCACCTCCGGTTTGGGTGATTTGAGTAGAGGCGGTGTAGGTCGATGGGGACGCGACGTCGTTCGTCATAGGGCTAGGGTTTGGTCCAAGGTAGGTGGAGGATGTGCTATCTTCGTCTCGGATTGAAGGTGGTATGGCCTGCAGTGTGGCATCAATGAGCGAGTTGATGACCAGACATTGGCATCAGATAATCGAACCTACCTTGACTTCATGTCGGAAACGACATCTGTCCCCCCATTTGCAGCTCCCGGATTGCCATAGACGACAAGGTTTGGTAGATCTCACGATAACCCTGATGGAAGGGTTAACAGTTTGTGGAGCAGTAGCCGTTTGGGATGTTGTCGACCTAGTGCTAAATGACGAGTTAGTCGCAAGAGGCTTATTGGTATCCAAAGTGACACGCACGACGTAGTAGACGATCGGAGGAGTTCGAGTCCCCTGCCACTGTCATTTTCATTACCCGTCGCATAGAGTGCCTTCAACACCGTCAACCAACCGCAGATTTAACTTTAAAATAACGCGTATGCTCACTTGGTTGGGTTCGACCTCGTGAAGGAATGTCCGATCGGCACTGGATCGACAAGCTTCTCCGAAATTACTCTCGGAGAACCCGAGAACCATCGTTGTTTAAGAGGAGGTCTAAAGTGGGAGGATCACAGCATACCTAACAAGCACATGTGACTGAATGCTTGTTTGACCAGACGCTGGGTTGGTATTTCATACGTAAATCTCTGGGATCGAGATATGTGAGATGGCATCCGCGAACTTTTAAATCAATTTTGGCGCACATGCTGAAGAGTTGGGCAATCCCTAAGTGACAAAAGGCAGGACAGCCAAGGTTCATCGTTCCGTTATTATCACTCAACCAGATCCGGGATAAGAAGACAACCCATTAAGTAGCACTATGTAAACTCCGAACAACAGGGGTCACCGTGACATAACAAGAGACAATAGTTAACAACAACGACCAAAGCAAAACTAGGCGTGACAGGCCCGTTTAAGGGGAGATGGATAGATCATCGCGGTACGCATTGCACTTGAAGCGAAGTTCTGTGAGCAGAAACGGACTATAGTAGGGCCTGTTTTTTCGCGCAAAACTAACCTGCAATTGTCTGACTGAGAACTGCGCCCGGCGCAAGCCAAGAAACACGCGGGCGTCCGGCCGGCGATGCACTACGTAAGTCAGTCAATCAACGTCAACAGCGACGATTGATATGTAAGATCTCTTTCCGTAATTCGTCTTTGCATTTTGGATAAAGCCTCCCTTGAATTTACATCCCTCTACGTCCTCAGTTACAGCATTTCCTGCAGAGGGCCCTTACACTCTCTTATACCAAGCTGTGGCTTACTTAGCCCTGTTTCGTGACACCCGCTATACCCCCTGCCATGCACAGAACCGTGAACTTCTATGGAACTCCGAGAATGGATGGCACAGGTGCAGATCTACTGTCGACACTTCCACACGGATTGATCCTTCCGCTCTGTCACACATATACACCTGTGCCATAACACTGGGCGAACTCTTCGCGAGCATTAAGACTTGCTCCGCCCCTCATTTACCCAGCATTGCCTGTGTATACTTAATGTTTCACCCAGATGTAAATACTCTAACTATCGATATCATCGCATTCTCACGTTACTCTAGGCCTGCCTCGCCAGACGCAGTCACCTGAGTTTCAGCTCCTCATTTCCCTCATTCTCGGAAGCTCCCCCTGTCCGGTCTTAGCTCTTGTCTCATTTACCTCACCAGCACGAGCGACTATCTAAAATTTTGTATTTCAAAAAGATGGAAGTACCATGGCCTACAGCGGGACAAACATGAGGTTCACGACCGCCACAAAGAACTCGAACTTCTACACCCTCCTCACCATCTTCACTCTTCTCAGCGTCTTCTTCGTCCAAGCTGCACCTACCGCTAAATTCGACAAATGCGACGTCTTCGTCCTACCCATCCCTTTACCCTACTCAAGGGACTATCTGGAACAGTGGAGAGGAGCAAACCGTGGTCTGGGGTGTGTCTGACCCCCCCTGCGCAGATTACGAACACAAAGGGGGGGTTCATGTTGAAAAAAGGAGAACTCACGACACCTTGTGAGTGGCATTCATGCCAATGTACTTCGATTTGGACTGGATTACTCATCGTCTATCTTCAACTCTATCAGTGGTTTCATCTGCGGACTTGGATATCCTCCTTATTGTCAAGGTTCCGCTAGTAGCTGAAGACAGTGACTATTGTTTAGTGTGTAGGTACCTTGTCTTGATGTTTAGCATTGCCTGAGAGCTAACGAGGAGTGTTTGGTGATTCAGGAGACTTCTCTTCCCAGTTTACAATCAAGGGTTGCTTCTCTTTCTGATAAATGAGCGCTAATCGATGGGTTCGTGCCGCTATGATTGCCGGACTGATGGCTTTACAGTGATTGTGCATGGACTTAATGCTACACGAATTTGTGGACTGTTCTGTTAGTATCGTTTCAAGCCGAGGCTTCTAATCGTGCGAACAACGTACATCTGTAGCTATAACATTTACCATACTTATGCCAAGATTTCGTTTAAAATTTCGATAATACGATTGACCTCCTGTACGGTGTTGTAATGAACCAGGGAAATGCGAACAACACCATCGTCTGTATCCAGCTTAGGGCTTAGGTCGTCGACCAGAGTATAAGCGTAGAAATGCCCGTATCGAATACCGATCTATAATCAGTAGCCGTCGTTACTGAGTAAACAGGAGCTAGACTTCAGATGAATACTCACACCACCCTTCTGGTCAAAAATCTTGACAACATCTTTGCTCTTAATTGCTCTGTCGCCGACAACGACAAAACTAATCGTCGGAGCCCTGGAGGGACCAACCGATTCATCACCAACAACTCGGACGCCCCTTGCCCATTGCTTCGGATCAGTGAGATATTTCAGCAGCGGCTCAACCAATGTCTGTTCATGTTGCGCTATGGCGTCCCAGGAGGCTTGCAGATCCTTAGCAGGCGTGAGCGAGAGGAGGTAAGGTATGACTCCTGTCGTCGCATAGACTAGCTCATAGCCTGGTCCACCTGGTTGGAGTTTGTATGAAGTGTGACCGACTTTGAGGAAATGATGAACGATAGGGGTGACTGAATTCTGGAGTACGGAAGAACGGACGTAGAGAGCGGATATGTGTGGTCCATACACCTTTAAAGGGCGGGGACGTCAGATTTTATCCCAATGAAAGAGCACGAAGGAATGGGAAGAACCTTGTAATAAGAAAAGACGCAAAAGTCGACGTCCCAGTCTTGTACATCAATCCGGCGATGCGGGGCATATGCAACGCAATCGATGGAGACCTCCACTTTTTTCGCACCCTTCGCTTGTGCTTCAGAGCGGATGGCTTGGACGACCTGTTTAACTGGTACGATGGTCCCGAGAATATTGGAGCAGGCCGTGAAGGTGACGATGCGAGTTTTGCTAGAGATTAAGGGGAGAAGATCGTCGATTTGTAAACTGACGGAATAAGGGTTTTCGGGGTTGAGAGGCCTTTGGTTCCAGACTTTGATAATGGCATTGCGACGTTTAGCAAGCTTCTTCCACGGACCCGCATTCGCTACGCAACATTAGCACTTGTGAATAAACTTGCTAAGAAATCAAGGACTGACCTTCGTGCTCGCCGGTAATAATAAATTCATCCCCGGGGTGGATATCGTTTTCCAATCCCCTCGTCAAATTTTCGAGGTTCAAAGTCGAGCTACTGCCAAAGACAATCTCGTCCGGAGATTGTGCATTGAACAATTTCGCAGCCTCGGTTGGACCCTCAGTCATAACACGTCTGGTAGCCTCAACGGAGACAGAGTAATCTGCACCGAGCTGGACGTTGGTGTTGACGAGATAGTCATAGATCCTGTCTATAACTTCTTTGGCAGCTTGAGAGCCTCCTGCGTTATCGGCGAATATGTATCCCGAATTAAGAGAAGGGAAATGAGATCGTGCGCTTATCACGTCGAATCCACTGGAAGTCATTCTAGGGGTAAGAGTGGATAGGGAAGGAAGAACCTAGTGGTCTTCGAAGCTTTGTATGTCATGGGGTGCCTGTTGTGGATGTGTAATACACGGTCCTCTGGTGCATAGGGGATTTCACAGGATGGGGTTCGTCCACATGCATAAGATCACAGGATCGTCGTCTTTTGCACACCTCAGAACAATTAGAGTGCACGTGATCTTAGGAGAAGATGATCTGGTTCTTTTGAGGGCAAATAAGATCCCTCCAAAACTTCAAAGCTTCGCCAGTGATATTAATATTAACCTAAGCATGGGAGAGCTCGTCAAGACGTGGAAAGAAAATCGAACCCGTCGCCGACGTACACCTCGTACACATAGTATCTTCCAGCCTCATGATCTACAACCACACCGATTTCGCAGCAGCCCTCAGCGCCCGGATCAACTCCTCCAAGTCCCAGATGTCCGGCCCATCCGGAAGATATTTGAGTCTGTTGAGTTTTGGGAACAAGATAAGTAAATTCTGTGCGAGGATGATCTTCTCTCGGAGGTTCACAGGGAAGTTCTTTGGCATGTAAATTCCGAGCTCGCTCACGGATGAGTAACTACGTGTCATGGCCGTGGATGGGGATAGCGGAGTGATGAGAGATTCGAAGTCCCACCGGAGGATAATCCGTTTGAGGTGGGCATGTTCGGCTAGAGAGACGAGCAGGGTGGCGTCAAAGACTGGTTGGTCTTCCGCAGTGCATAGTATGACCAGGGACTCCAGGTGCTGCCATGCCTTGATCAGGGTGAGGATGTCGGTCGTTGTGAGGTTATGCCAAGCTCCCAAAAGGTCAAATGTCGTTATAGGCTTGGAGAGAAGCGCAGCAATGTCCCGGAATGATAAAAGGGGTCCCTCCTCGGAAGACGAGAAGTTGAGTGAGAAGTGGCGGATATTAGGGAAGTTCGATACCGCACGCTGGCAAATGATTTTCCACAAGAACTCTCCCTCGCCGCGAATGCACAGCGACAGTGATCTGAGTGATGGGGATGCAATCCCACCCAGGAGGAAGTCCTGTAATTCTCCAGGTTCTCCAGTTATTGTCAGATTTTGGAGTGCAGAATGGTAGACAGGATGAAGGGCTAGGGTGTCTGTCGAGGGGAAGAACCTGAGATCAAAGACGAGTGTTCGCAGTGAAGCAAGAGGTTCCAAGAGCTCGGGAAAATCGACAGAGCTCTCGCGTCGTACGGCCATGTCTGGGTGCCTTATGTACAGATGGCGCAGGGACTTGAAGGATTTGATGGTAAAGAGGAGATCGGGCGAAGTGGTCCCATAATAATTGAGTGTCTCTAATTTGCACTCGCGAGATTTGAGAAGGTGGAGGAGCATAGGAAATGCTCCAATGTTCGCCGAACTGTTTGTTATTGTGAGATTGTCAAGGGATGGTGAAAGCACGGCTATGAGGCTGGTAATAAACTGGACAGACACCTCTACGTCCTCCCAGTTTATTACTAGATCTTGAAGGTTAGGTAGGAGCGGGGAAGTGGGGCATAAACACCCCATTAATATAGGCCAGAGTGTAGACTCTGTTGTGTCTGTACCATCAAGATGAAGACGACGTATGCGGGATAGATAGCTGTGGGCACGGGAGCGCGCGTAGTTGTCGAGCGGTCTTCGCAGCTCCTATAACGATATCAGTCAGTTTGCTGGAGTGTAAGCAAGGGAATGAATCTCAACTAACCCAGTAGCCCTCTCCCTCGTGGTCCTCAGCGAAGCTCAGAAAGGCATCTTCTGATGAAGACACACAAGAGTTAATGACATGAACCACGGGCCGCAAAGACTCTATGGCATTCCATAACGTGTTTAAAGCCATATCTGTTAGGGAACTCGAGGTGAGAGCAACAGCGAGAAGGATCTCCCTTTTCTCGTCGACTTCAGTGGCGTCGTCATCTTCCAGGTCGTACTTGAAGTAGTCCAGAATTTCCTGCCAGATGTCGACGAGTGCCTGTGTGAGGGGCATATTCGGGCAGCCGTCGGATTAAGTTATTCGGGACGCGTTCGTATAAGTTCGTATATGCCAGTGACGGGACACAGCGCGACCTGAAATTCAGGTATAATTGGTGGTCACGTGGAGGCTGCCGGATTTTTGCAATGGAGCCAAGCTTAATCGGAAATCCAGAATCTGTAGGCGCTCCATTCTCTGTTGCTCAAGCTGGCGTTGCTGAAACATCTGTTGTCCTGTTCAGCACGCGTTTGCTCTCGTTTCTCGCGACCATACTCTGCAGGACGGCCTTTGCTCAAGGACATGCAAAATTGGTCGACCACCGTCGTCACTCCCCTCTCATATGACACGGAACCCACCATCCTCGTCACCTTTGACAATGCGAAGTACATGTTCAACGCTGGCGAAAATACAAACAGGGCGTTCTCTCAAAGCAGAAAAAACTGGAAACGAATGAGGGGTATTTTCCTCTCTCAGGTCACGACTCAAAGAGCAAGCGGGCTCGGAGGCAAGTTACCCTGGCTTTCAACGTCTACTCATTTCACCTAAAATTGTTAGGCATTCTCATGACCCTTGCGGACGGTGCTATCGACAAGCTTGACGTTGTTGGACCCCCTGGATTGCGCCACTATCTTGCATCCATGCGAACGTGCCTCTACAGGTCAGATTTTGTTCTCCCCTTCACCAAACGAAGCCTAATTGGTAATAGGAAGCAGTTAGATGTTTCAACGACGGAGTGTCTGCCAGACCACCATGCTCTGCATCCAGATGTTGCCTACACGGACACTAACATCACCGTCTACTCATTCCTCATCTCGCAATCCGTACTACTTCCTACTCGCGAGGATTCTGTTAAGTATCCAGCGGAAATGGGTCAGAAGCGCAAGAGAACTGATGCCCCGGATGAGCCCTTCAAAATACCAAAACTTGAAGCCCAGCAGGCCGCTCCAGGACTTAGTACAAGTGAGCATAGAGAGGAAGCATTACAACATATGTTCAAGCCAAAGCAGTCTTCAGAAAATTTTGTGCGTGAAGTACAGCCCTTAGTCCCCGAGCTATAAGTTTATTTGTTTCAGCTAGAACCCTCAAAAGAAGGCGAGCCACCAGTCATAGACGAGTACCAGCGGAAGAAGTTACCCCCTTGGTTTTACAAGCAACTTCCTTCGTTTTCCTTTCCACCCGCTTTCCCACAGCCGTCCACCCTTGCTTATGTTGTCGTTGGTCCCCGCACCCGTGGACGAATCGACGGCAAGAAACTTAACGATCTCAAGGTCCCGTTCAATGCTCTGCGAGGGAAATTGACGCGTGGCGAGACTATCCAGTTTGAAGTGAATGGTCCTAATGGACCAGAAACGAGAACTGTTCGTCCTGAAGATTGCATGAGCAAAAGTGATCCTCCAGCAGCGGTAATCATACTTGATGTTCCTTTCGTCGATATGATTCCCTCTGTAATTCACTCCTTCAACACGGTCTACAAGTCTTTCCGGTCGTCGGATCCTGGTGATATAGAAAAACATACTGTCCGGGTGGTATATCACCTCCTTGGCTCCGGAGTTCTGGAGGATCAACGGTATCTGGAATTCATGAGGGGATTCCCTAGAACTGCAGAGGTGCTGTCCAAGTTAATATGTGTAATTTTGATTTTCTGATGGGAACCCAAGCACGTCGTATCCTCCCCGGAACACAGTCCGAATCCCGTCACTTTTACTAGTCATGGCTTCAACCAATACCGACTGTCCCAACTTGACTCTGAGGCATTCCCTCTCCCCAAGTTCAAGACTTTGCCAATGATACCTTTGACAAGTATGTTTTCTCGTGCATGAATCCTCAAGAGTAACACTAATTTGGTTGTAAGATGTCTCTCCTTTGCCCGAAAATACTCATGTCATGTCTGCAAACCTCAGCATCCCCCTCCGGCCTCCTGGACTACCAAAGCTGGAACCATCCGTACTAGATGATCGTTTTCACCCTGCTTTCACCCGACCCCAGCCTTTGCCAGATGCTACAGCCGCAGCATTCGAGAAAGCAAAGGAGGCCGTTTCTCGACATCCTGTGACCATGGGACAACGGCCATCAGGGGTCACGGTGCTGGCATTGGGGACTGGTAGCGCTGTGCCGAATAAGTATCGGAATGGTAAGAATGGCATTATCCTATCTCCTGTTAGTGGATTTTCTAATTGCGGACTTGCTAGTTTTGTCAACGCTAATTCAGACATCGAGCGGGAATATCTTGTTGGATGCTGGAGAGGGCACGATGGGTCAATTGACTCGGCGTTTCGGGAGAGGCTCTGAGGAGGATGTCAACCATGTCTTGGCGAATCTTAAGTGCATATTTATTAGCCATGTGCATGCGGATCATCATATGGGCCTGGCAAAATTGTTGAGACAACGAAGGCTTGTGAGTTTTACTAGTCGTAAATATTCTCCACCATCTAAACACTCTTCACCAGCTCCAGGAACCGCCGAAGCATTCGCTCTACGTCGTTTCGATACGGACGGTTCACCTGTACCTCAAGGAGTACCATGACCTAGAAGACATTGGTTTGTGTGATGATCCCAAAGAAAACGGCGTCATTCAGGTTATGAGTGAAGCCTTGAATTATAAATATGATGAGTATCAGAAGACAGGGATGTGGGGTATCGGTGGAGATGAGCCTTGGTTAGACTTGCATTTGTGAGTTTTTTTTTTGGCGATTTGATATGGGAGATTGAAGGTCATTCTGGTAGGTCGAGAAAGAACGCCAAGGACATGTGTCGCAACCTGGATTTAGAAACATTCAAAACGATCGATGTTAGGCACCGCACGAAGGCCTTTGGTGTGTATTTCAAACATAAGAATGATTGGAGTATCGCGTACGCTCTTGGTTCAACCTCCGAGGTCGAAAGCACATCTCAAATTTCTTTCAGGTTTTCGGGAGACACGATACCGACTCAAAACCTCGTCAAAGCGGCTTATGGCGCTACCCTTCTCATCCATGAAGCATCGATGGGAGATGACCAGGAAGAGCTTGCTCGAACAAAAGCCCATAGTACAGTTGGACAGGCGATTCAAATCGCCAGAGAGTGCGTCTCCACCTTCAGTGATTTGAATGCCGAAAACTTAACCCCGTTCATCGCATACAGCATGAATGCTAAGAACGTTCTCCTCACCCATTTCTCTGCACGTTACCCAAAAATGCCGCCCTCGGTGATCGCCTCGCCGGAAGAAAACACGTCTGAGCGAAAGGATCCTCTCGTCACCCTCGCGTTCGACCTTGCAGAAATGGATTTAGATAGCATGTGGAAGATGAACTTGTATCTTCCCGCCATTGAGCAATGTTTCAAAGATTCGTCAGAGGAAGGGGATGAAGATCTACACGAGGTGATGGAGGGGTCACTTAATGGATGAAAACCCCTTTCGGTTGCAACGGAGGCGTGTATCTAATTAGGTGAGTGATAGATACATAAAGTTGACCGGTTGGCTCATTTGTGATTATTGTAGCGTACTTATTTCCCTGGTAATTTCCAGTAATATTAATTTACAGATGAACAGCTGAGAAAAGATCTTGAAATAAACTCGACCTCAAACTCGGTGCTCAGGTGCCGAGCACCAATGGAAATGCTTAGTTAGAGGTTGACCAAATCGAGGAGTAGCTAGAAAGATCCTCTTGTTGTCAGTCCATGGTTCGAGAATTCTCCAGGAATTGTGACGTAGAGAAGAGGTGATGCGGCGTATTCTTGTCCGCAGCATTACGTCCCAGCACGACCCGTAGGAATCCTGACGCAAGACCCCAAGAAGAGGCCAACGTGGACTTCTCACAATAAGTGGGTACTTCTCTTGGCTTCCTGTCACAATCCTGGTGTTCATACGCGGCCTTTCGGCCGGCACCTCGTTTTCTCTTTAGACACTGGCCGTTCTCGATCATCAGAGACCTCTGTCACATGTATGATAACAGCCCCTCACTTTCTACCGAAAAACCCCTGGGAGATATCATTGGAGGGGGGACAACCGATATGAGTGTTTCTTCCTAACCCTATGGATCATCTTCAGGACTAGGCTTCAAGCTTCAGCGCCCTCCAGACTCTTTCCACAGAAGATTGATGGAAGTTCATATTTCCCAGGTTCCCAGGCTGCGCGCCTCATCCGCGATCAGTGAGAACCTGGTGAGAACCCGTAAGAGCTGGCAACTGATGAGTGTCCCGGGTCCAGTATCCATTGATCACTAACTATATAAGCAGGAAGATGACATTCGCCTTTCGTTATCAGCTTTGCTTACGACCATTATGCCACCACGCACAGCTCCAAGCAGAGGTACTGGCCCTCCACATCGCGGACGTGGTAGGGGTGGCAGTGACACCAGTAGCAGAGGTGGACGGGGTGGTAGTGAGTCCGGCAGCAGGGGTGGACGAGGCGGCAGTGATTTCGGTGGCAGGGGTGGACGAGGTGGCAGCGACTTTGGTGGCAGAGGGCGGGGCGGCAGTGAATCAGGTAGTAGTAGAGGTGGTGGGCGGGGACGAGGTGGGCGGGGAGGCGGCCGTGGAGGGGCAGCCCCTTTCCCACAGTCCGCCCCTGCTCAGGTCTCTACGGCCCCCGCAACTACCGATGGTCGAACAAGCATTGCGAGTAAGTATCGTGTCATAATAGTATCAAGTTCTTGTTTATATGTGCGCTCATTGTGGTTAAGATCACGTTCGGTCGGTGATCGTGAGGCGGCCCGGCTATGGGACGTCGGGGAGGGCCCTGACTGTGAGCGTTAACGCGTATCAGATCAACATTCCAGAGGATATTATAAGGCATTATGACGGTATGTCATTCGTTATCAACTACTGGCCACCACTGATCCTCTTCGGTTTCCTCGAATAGTTAGTGAGTATTGATGGGTGAATGCGTCGAACACCATGTCTCATTGAACTCTCAACATTTCCCCTAATTATAAGCAATTACGCCTGAAAGCGAATCTGTCGCGTTCAACATCAAGGTTATCAACCATCTGCAAACCGTAGTCGATCCAAACACCTTCACGCCTCTTGCTGTCTATGACGGTCGTAAGAACATGTTTGCTGCCCGAGATCTACCACTAGGTCCATCCGATTCTGCCAGTGTACGTAGTGGAATCAATGTCTTTATTTCTCCTCTAATCAAGTTCACTCCTGCATTCCAGTATTCTTTCAGCCTTCAGCCTCCGAACCCTAACGCACGCAAACCGCCCAAGGTTTACGACGTTACCATCAGCAAAGTAGCTACCCTAAACCCTCAGTAAGGACCTGACACACTCTCAGCCTGTATCGCACCTTCGACTCATTGTTTCCATGCTTCAAGACTTCTGCACGATTTTTTAGCTGGCCGTCAAAGTGCCGATAACGCTATCATCACCACCATCCAGGTGTGACATCCCTCAACATGCCAGGCAACCAAAAGCTGACTCAAAAATTCAGTCCCTTAATGTAGCTATACGCATGGACGTTATCTTTCAGTACCCGACGAATTCAAAATCTTTCTTTGTGCCCTCGGAAACAAGGGATATTGGTGGCGGTGTAGAACTTTGGAGAGGTTATTTCCAATCAGTTCGTCCTGCGGCGAACCGGATGCTCATCAATGTCGATATCACGACAGCGATGATGTATAAATCCGGTCCGCTGCTAGATGTATGTTTGAGCTTCTTTGAAGCGCGGGACCCACGCCTACTTGCTCCCAGGCACGGATTCACGCCGAAGAGGATCAGAGCGCTTGCGAACTTTCTCCAGAATCTTTCGGTCAAGGCTGTCCATAACAACAGGAGTCGAACGATCAAGGGTGTGAGCAAGGCCGGCGCTCGCGACTTGACCTTTGACTTCAACGGCCGAACGATGGACGTGGCCACCTATTTCCGCGTTGAAGCCAACAGGACTCTTCAATGGCCCGATGTCGTCTGTGTAGAGGCAAGTTCTGCTCCATCATGTCTTGCCTTGTTTTCAACTTGTTCTCTTGTGTTTTTACGCCTTTAGGTTGAAACCGGGGCATTAATTCCCTTGGAACTCTGCGTAGTGCCGTCGGGGAAGCTCATGAAGAAGGAACTTTTCCAAGACAAGACTAGGGAAATGGTCGAGTTCTCCAGAATGAGGCCAGCCGACCGATTCCGTGACATACGGAAAGGCCTTGATGTAATTCTTTTCTCTTGACCTTGAACTGGTGTGTTTTACTCAGAGTCTCACTTTTCAGTTACTCTCTTTCGATCGGTCTCCGATCGTCCAACAATTTGGTATTGAGCTCGTATCGTCCGAACCTCTCGCCATCCCTGCACGAGTACTCCCAACTCCGCCGCTAAACTATCATGCGGAGAGCAGGGAAAAGACCGTCGTCAGTTGTTTATAATACCATTTCGTCCGTTTCGTCTTCTCACTAATGTGATTTGCAGCGCCCCAGTAATGGGAGTTGGAATATGTGAGCCTTGGTGCATATAGGCTGGCTGCCCCTCGCTGACGTTCATTCAGGGTTGACAAGAAGTTTTACCGACCAGCCACGATTCGCAAATGGGCTGTGATCATATATGAATCTCAGCAACGCTTCAACAATGCGGCTGTAGAGCGTGTCGTGAATGATTTAGTCCGTGGGGCACGCGCAAGGGGTACGGTCGGCCTCCTGCAGAGAAACGCTTGCTAACGCCTTCATAAGGAATGACGGTCATGATGGAACGACCCACTGTTAAATGGTGTAATGGCCAAGGGAATATCCCTCAGGTTAGTCAATGACGCTCTGGTGTCCATCCAATGACATAAGGCTGGTTACAGCAATTCCTGCAAGTCGGTCAGGAGTGCTTGGCTCAGGCTCCTGAAGCTGGTAAAGAAGGTCCTGGATTATTCGTTGTCATCCTGCCCAACGTTGCCGGTGATGTATACACAGCCACCAAACAGTAAGTCCTCGCTCGTCCAGGTGTTTGGATCAATGCACTCAGGCATGACACCTAGCTTCGGTGATATTACGGTTCGTTCACTCCCGTTTTAAGCCATCATTCCTTTACATTTCAGTCACTCGAGTGCAGAAGGGCGTTCCGACTCAATGTATGCAAGCGTCAAAATGCACCAGAGCAAACGATCAATACTGGAACAACATCCTGTTAAAGTTTGTTTCCCCTCGCTCAACTACCTCTCGACTATTCAGCACTCATTGATGCTCCTCAGAATCAATCCCAAACTCGGCGGAATTAACTCAATCCTCGATCCTACTGACCGAGGGGCGGACTTCCTCCGCGAGCCGACTATCATCTTTGGTACGAACTATAGTTTCTTTTCGCTTGTCCAGTTCCTATTCACACCATAAAGGCGCCGACGTTATGCATCCTCCCCCCCATGCTACAGGGATTCCATCGTATGCCTCTCTCGTCGGAAGTGTCGACTCGCACGCAGTCAAGTACGTCGCGGAAACCCGCGCACAAGAGGGTAGAAAGGAGGAAATTCTTGACCTCCGCGGGATGTGCCTCGTAAGACATTGAATCCCCTTTGACTCCCTTCAGGTTGGCTCAAAGACAGAACGCAGCGTATATTTAACAAATATAAGGGATATCAGACCGCAGTTGAGAAGAGGGACGCTCGCACGGCTAGTCCGAAGCGCCTACTCTTTTTCCGAGGTGATTTTTACTCTCAGTACCTAGATATTTCCCGTCTGACTGACGTCCGGCTCGCAGATGGTGTTTCTGAGGGGGAGTTTGAGACCGTCCGTGACAACGGTGGGCTTACTTCCAGCCTTGGAGTACCGAAATTTCCTCTGAGCTCTCAATCATTATAGAACTCAAAGCAATTAAAGGCATGCAACCATGGAATAAATATCATCCCGTACGACTGATTGTTCCCAGACGCATGCCGCGAGGCAAAGTTCAGTCCAAAGATCACGCTTATCGTCGTAGGGAAACGCCATCATTACAGGTTCTTCATGCGACGTTCCTTCACTCTACTGCCTGACGTGTTTCACGTAGGTTTTGCCCTCAGAACCCCGGTGACAGAAACCAGGCCGACCCCAAGAGTGGGAACTGTCCTGCTGGGATGGTCGTCGACCAGGTCATCACACACCCTGTGGATTTTGATTATTATCTGCTTAGCCACGGAGGCTTGATTGGGACAAGCCGACCGTCTCACTATTCCGTGCGTGTATATTATATGATCCCTATTCCGAGTTTGTACCGACAATTGTGCTGGTGCCCGTAGGTCATTTACGATGTGAGTTCTTCAATTCTCCGGGCTGTCAGCTCGCTTAATATGTATGACATTAAATCGTACCACAGGAGAACAATTTCAAGTATGTCGTTTATAGTGCATTGTCTCGGTTGATTCGGGCATTGACTTTATTCACCAGTGCCGACAGTCTCCAGTCTCTATCCTTTTCGCTTTGCCATATTTTCGCGCGCGCTACACGTTCGGTCTCTATCCCTGCTCCCGTCTATTGTCCGTCGCCTCTTTCTCTCTTTACCCTGAAACATAGGTCATTTACTTACCAACCTCCAACAGATGCCCACCTCGTTTGCAAACGGGCCAAGAATCACTACGATCCTCGTATGGGTTCGGACACCGCCTCGTCCACTACAGGTGGTGCTCAGAATCTAGCGGCGCGGTTCAGGCCTTTGCATGAGAACCAGGCTGGGCATATGTACTTCATGGTGAGATACATTTGGGCATGGCATACGCGTGCGGCTGACTCTTTGGATCAAAGTGAAATGCACATGAAAGCGCTCATTGCAAGTTTGTAATATCAATCCAAATGATCGTGTTGTTGCTTGTACTTGTATCTCCTCGTTGTGTCTTTGTCGTTTCTTGTCGTCCTCAGTGCTCTCGCGATGCTTTCGTAATGCTCTCGCTCGCAGTTGAATTAGTCGAATAAACAATTGCATATACACGTTAGCAATTAACATCTTCTGCGTCTAACGTGCCAGAGGCCACCGCCATTGAAACGAGTCTAACGTTCATCTTTCAACTGCTCGAACATCTCAACGACCTCGTTCGCACCTTTCTCCCTTTCACCACCACCACCACCAGCAGAAGTCGCTCGAACACCAGAACGGCTACACAAGCTCATAGCAGAAAGAACTACCGCCTGATCAGAAGGCGAATTCTGCATCAGCAGACCAGAGAGAGCCGCTAACGTACCCCGGACAAGCAAGTCGTCCGCTTCAACACGCCTGTGAACCAGTTGTCGATGTGGGTGGTGGTGGAAGCGGTGGTGGTGGAGGTGGAAGTGAAAGATCAGGTTGGGATTTCAATTTCAATTTTGTGCCAGTGATTGCAGTGCTGCTGTGGATGGGTGGTGTTCGGGTATAGTCTGACCATACTTTGACGAGGACTTGGGGAGAGTTGATTGAATTAGAGCATTACGTTTTTTATACATAAGGTGTTCTTGTGTTTACGTATCGGTGGGACTTCTGTAGGAGAGTACATGAGGGGTGAGGTGTAGTGACAGGGAGGTTTGGCTTACCCATTCGGCGTAGCGTATTTCTGATCTCGGGTACACTTTGTACGAGGTTCGCGGGTAATCCAAGACCAACGCGCAATTTATCCTGTGTGCGAGCGAAGTAGAACGTTTCCGAGCCGCTGTGGTTTCGCTATCATCCTCTTCATCCTCTACTTTGGGCTTGACGTCTGGCATTTTCTCATCACCGAGGCGCGAGGACTGGTGAGGATAGACCAGGTTTCATCGTAATGTATGAGGTTTACGAGGAAACGTAGGTGGGTGGATACAGAGGCACTCAAATACGATAGAAATGATTGTCAACATGGACACGATGATGAGAAAGTTTGGGGCATATGAGTACTTGTCTCGGCGCATATAACAGCTGCAGTGTGTCCATCAGCGAGCCAGCTATCCCTCGCGACGTTGATTCCCTCTAGAATCTGCAGTCTGGTCATCTCCTCCTCATCGTGAGAGGAGGGAGAGGATTGAGTCCATTGGCCGAGAAGGTGCATGTCGAGCAGGTGTGAGGGGTTGCGGGTACATTCACATTGGGGTTCGGTTTCTGGATCGTCGGGGTAGCTGCCTTCGAAGGGATTGTTGAGGAGAGAAGAACGTGACAAGGAGAGTCCAGAGGGAGTAAAAGAGGTCAGATATATCCGCAAGAGATACGAGTGAGGATGGGAGGTTTCGGAGGATTTGGAATTCTAGGGGGGCGGTGGAGACCTTTTTTGAGGTGACCAGATTCGGTGCTGTGAGTAACGAAGGTGGAGGTGCACCAGTGTTTCTTCTGGGGATAAGTGGGATTTATTGGATGATATAATGTATCGGTTGCATGACTAGTAAGGATAAGCTAAGTGCGGATGCATGTAGTTGAAGCCTCGCACCCTAATCTTGTCCCTCTTGCTCAACCCCATCTGCTTACATTCTAAGTCTGTTAAAGGGAATAGCGGCGAGGCCATTGCCAACCAGTTGACAACAGCCGAATTACCGAGGACGAAGAACAAAATCCTAACGGGGGCGTCGAGGTATGGTTATCTATTATCTCCCTTTATGCGCGGTAGATGATTCGGCTCCACTGGTATTGGTGTAGATACTGCGAGGGGTATTTAGACCACCAAATTCCAGTAAACGATAAGTCTCACACACCTCGACCTCTTCAATTGGACGAATTCATTTCTTTAAGCAAGTACCTCGCTTCATCCGAAAATCTCCTCGACTCCCTTTATCCGTGACACCCTTCAGAGGGCTCATCGTGTTAGAAGTCAAGACCACCAGAGCCTTTCCCTTGCCCTTACGCGATGTGCGTCGTTGTTAGAGTTCGACTTGGACCTGGAGGCCGGGGTGGCAGCATAGGATTGTCCTCTGCATAGCCAGCTCACTGAGCAGAGAGAAGAATCCGATTGGTATTCAAATAACTCGCCTTCTTGACTTTCAATCCCCCAAGTTGTATCAGGGTTGAAGAATCCACCGGGTGAGCGAGATTGGCCAGCGCATGTCCGCTTGACTCTTGGCGTGGATGCGGATGTGTTGGCTGGCGGTCTGCACTTACGTGACTATCCCATACCCTGGGAGGAGGGACTGAGTCATCGAGGTCTTTCTGGCAGCCAGCGAGGGCTACCTTTCGGTTGTCAGCTCTGTACAGAGAGAGCACGTAGTCAGCTTGGTAGATGTGGCAGGGGTAAGTACTTTGTGGAGTGTCAGGGTCACCTCCCACGGGGACCTTGCTGCAGGCTTCAGGTGAGGGGGTTGCGGGAGTGAGTCTCATACATTTGTCTACGGTGCGACTATACGTCAGTCCCTCGATTTGCGTCGCCATTCTTGTCGTCGCTGGGGAAGATTCTGAGAGACCTTACATTATTGTGGAGAGGTACTGAGCAGGTGGACGCGACCGTCGAATGCAACCTAGACGCGTGACCGATGCGATTGACCAACGCGGTTTAGAAATGTCACGCTGTTCGTGTCCAAAACTTCTTTATTCAAGATCGGTGCCTCAAAGAATGTCCAGTGGCCATACCCCCGATAACTGCAAGTGTATAGGCAGCAACTGCGCACTTAGACGGCAGCTGCGCGCTTGTCACATCGGAGCCACTGGAGACCATCTGTTGGGGTAAGAGTGGACACGAGGGAAAGAACCCAGAGGCTATTGTTACTTTGTAGGTCATGGGATACCTGTCGTGGACGCATAATATACGCATTTATTGGTCTGGTCTATAATATAGCGAGTTCACGAGATGGCAGTCAGACTTCCTTTGACGGAAGAAAGAGCTGGTGGCGAAATTTGAGAAGAAGCTGGAAAGGTCCTCTGGTCGTCATTCTATGCTTCGAGGATTAGAATTGTGACAGTCCACAGCATCATGTATCGGTACCCCACAGAAACCTTGTCCAAGACCCCAAGAAGAGGTTGGTGCGGACCTCTCGGAAAGTGGGTGCTTCTCTTGACTTGGTGTCGCCATACCTATTACTCATGCGCAGCCTTTTAGCCAGCACCCCACTCCCTCTTTAACACCATTTTAGAGACCCCCACCACATGCGAGACAACGACCCCCCATTTTCAACATTTTCAATCAAAAATCCTTGGGAGATGTTGGTGTTGGGCGACAGGAAATGAATATGAACGTTTCTCCTATTCGTTATGGATCGCTTTCAGAATTCGGCTTCAGCATCCAGACCCTTTCAACAGAACCTTACAGAAGGAGACTTTCATCTTTCCCAGTTCCCTGGCTGCGTGGCATCTGTGATCAACGAGAAGCCACAAAGACCGTTAATTCATGGGTGTCACGGGTCCAGTACTCACTTGTCACTGACTGCTTATATACAGGAAGATGACACTCGTTTCTCGCTATCGGCTCTGCTGACGACCAACATGCCACCGTTCATAGCTTCTAGCAGAGGTACTAGCCCTTCACAGCGCGGACGTGGTAGGGGTGGTGGTAGTGATGCCAGTAACAGAGATGGGTGGGGCGGTAGCGAGTCGGGTGGTAGTAGGGGCGGGCGAGGTGGACGAAATGGACGGGGAGGAAGGGGAGGACAGGGAGGTGGCCGCGGAGGTGCGGCTACCACCCCTACTGCCATTGCTCAAGCCCTCGCCAACCTCACAGTTACCGATGGTCGTACCAACGTTGCGAGTAAGTATCGTGCCGGAATTATCAAGTTTTTATCCATGTATGCACTCATTGTGGTTGAGACCATGTTCGGTCAGTAATCGTGAGGAGGCCCAATTATGGGTCGCTGGGAAGAGCCCTGACTGTAAACGCTAACGCGTACGAGATCAACATCCCAGAGCATATCATCAGGCATTATGACGGTATGTCACCTGTTATCAGCCGCTGGCCACTACTGATCCTTTTCGTTTTCTCTAAACAGTTAGTGAGTATTGACGCATGATGGTGAATACGCTGAATGCCGTGTCTCATTGAATCCCCCAACATCTTTCCCAACTATAAGAAATTACGCCTGAAAGCAGGTCTACGGCGCTCAACATCAGAATCATCGAGCATCTTCAAATCGTGGTCGAACCAAATATCTTCACCCCCCTTGCCGTTTATGACGGTCGCAACAACATGTTCGCCACCCGAGATCTGCCATTAGGTCCATCCGATCCTGCTAGTGTGAGTGCCAGTATTTTTGCTACAGTACCTTCATTCTTCTCACAATTGCATTCAACCCTACATTCCAGTACTCTTTCAGCTTTCAGCCACAGGGCCCGGACGCACCACAGCCGCCCAGGCTCTACCAAGTTACAATCAAAAAAGTAGCTACCATAAATCCTCAGTACGGGATCGATGTTCTCTCGCTCCATATCACTTCTCCGATTAATCGCCTCTATGTTTCAAGGATTCTCCGTGAATTTGTGACTGGCCGTCAAGGCGCTGATAATACTCATATCACCGCTATCCAGGTATGCCCTCCCTCGATATGCCAGACAACTAAACACTCATGCAAAGGTATAGCCCCTTAATGTAGCTATACGCATGGACGTTATCTTCCAGTATCCGAAAAAATCAAAATCGTTCTTTGTGCCCTCAGAAACAAGGGATATTGGTGGTGGCGTAGAGCCCTGGAGGGGTTATTTCCAATCTGTTCGTCCTGCGGCGAACCGGATGCTCATCAATGTCGATATTGCAGCGACGATGATGCATAGTTCCGGTCCACTGCTAGATGTATGCTTGAGCTTCTTTGGAACACAGGATCCAAACCTACTTGCCCCTACGCATGGACTCACGCCGTCGAGATACAGAGCGCTTGCTAGATTCCTCTTAAATCTTCCAGTCAGGACTGTCCACAACAACAGGAGTCGAATGATCACGGGCGTGAGCGAGGCTGGCGCTCAGGACCTGACCTTTGACTTCAACGGCCAAACGATGAATGTGGCCACCTATTTTCAGGTTCAAGCCAACAGGACTCTTCAATGGCCTGATGTCGTCTGCGTCAGGGTGGGTCCTCGTTTATCGTGTCTTGCCTTGTTTCCAACTTGTTCTCTTGCGTCTTTATGCCTTTAGGTTGGAACCGGAGCACTAATTCCCTTGGAACTCTGCGTAGTGCCTGCGGGGAAGCTCATGAAGAAAGTACTATTCCAAGACAGGACTAGGGAAATGATCGAGTTCTCGAGAATGAGGCCGGCAGACCGATTCCATGGCATACGTAACGGCTTCAATGTAAGCTTTTTCTTCAGATCTTGAGGTGATGGATTTTGCTGAGATGCCTTGCTTTCCAGCTACTCTCTTTTGGCCAATCCCCGATCGTCCAACACTTTGGTATCAACCCCGTATCGTCTGAGCCACTCGCCATTCCTGCACGAGTGCTCCCAGCACCGCCATTAAATCATCATGCGGGAAGCAGGGAAAAGACCACTGTTAGTCGTTCAAGTTCTATCCTCTCCGTGTTACCCTCTCGCTGATGATGCTTTGTAGTATCCCAAGAATGGGGGTTGGAATATGTGAGCTTTGGCGCGCATAAACTAACTGCCTTTTCGCTCACACGATTGCAGGATTGACAAGAAATTCTACCTTCCTGCCACGATCCGCAAATGGGCTGTGATCATATATGAATCTCTGGAACGCTTCGACAGCACAGCCGCGGAGCGGGTCGTGAATGATCTGATCCGTGTGGCACGCGCAAGAGGTACGTTCGGCTTCCTGAAGAGAAATACCTGCTATAGCTTTCAAAAGGAATGACGGTCGTGATGGAAAGACCCACTATTAGATGGTGCAGTGGCGAAGGGGATATCCCCCAGGTCTGTTAACGTACTCCTCTTGTGCTGGTTGATGATGCAAAATTGGTTACAGCAATTCATGGAAGTTGGCCGAGAGTGTCTGGCTCAGGCTCCTGAAGCTGGCAGAGAGGGCCCTGGGTTATTCGTCGTCGTCTTGCCAAATGTTGCCCGTGACATATATGCGGCCGTTAAGCGGTGGGTCTCGTTCATCCAGCTTTGGATTAATGCACTTAAGCATGATACCCTAGCTTTGGTGATATTACGGTTCGTTCACTGCCGTTCAGAGCTTCATTCTTTGTCATTTCAGTCATCCGAGCACAGAAAGGTGTTCCGACTCAGTGCATGCAAGCGTCGAATTTCGTCAGGACCAACGATCAATACTTGAACAACATCTTACTGAAGTTTGCTTCTTCCCATTCAACTGACCCTCGAGTACTCATGATCGCTCTTCAGAATCAATGTCAAACTCGGCGGAACTAATTCAATCCTCGATCCTACTGACCGAGGGGCGGACTTTCTCCACGGGCCAACTATCATCTTTGGTACGAACCGCGGTTTCTTTTCATTTATCCAGTCCCTGCTCACACCATAAAGGCGCCAATATTGTACACCCTCCTCCTCGTTCTCCGGCAATTCCATCACATGCCTCTCTCGTCGGAAGTGTTGACTCATACGCGGTCAAGTACGTTGCGGAAACTCGTGCACAGGCGGGTGGACAGGAAGTAATTGCTGACCTCTGCGATATGTGTCTCGTAAGACTTCGGATCTCCTTCAACTTTCTTCGGATTGGCTCAGGGATCAAACGCAGCGTATATTTAACAAATATAAGGGATATCAGGCCATAGTCGAGAAGAGAGATGCTCGCACGGCTAGTCCGAAACGCCTGCTCTTCTTCCGGGGTGAGTTGTATTCTTGATCCCTTCGCTATCCTTCGTTGGACCGACTTCCGGCTCGTAGCTGGTGTCTCTGAGGGGCGATTTGAGGCTGTTCGTGATACCGGTGGGCTTACTTCCAATCTTTGTATATGTATATTAGGCTTTCTGAGGTCTTAATCGTTACAGAACTCGCTGCAATCAAAGGTATGTTACCGTCCAAACGAGTGACATCTTATAAATGGGTAATTGTCCCTAGATGCTTGCCGTAGAGCTAACTTCAATCCAAAGATCACGTTTATTGTTGTTGAAAAGCGCCATCACTACAGGTACCCTCTTCTTCACTACCTCTATTTCAGATCTGGATCTGTTCCTTTCACACAGGTTTTTCCCTCAGGACCCCGATGATAAGAACCAAGCCGACCCAAGGAGTGGGAACTGTCTCGCTGGGTTGGTCGTCGACCAGACCATTACACACCCTGTGGATCTCGATTACTATTTGCTCAGCCACGGAAGCTCAAGTGGAACGAGTAAACCCTCCCATTACACTGTACCGCTGTATATATGCTTTATCCTGGGCATTACGCTGACCATTGTATTATATTTGTAGGTCATCCATGATGTGAGTTCTTCAGCTCTTCTTTTCGTCGGTTCGTTCGTTGCGTATACGTGATGTTGAACGGTCTTACAGGAGAACAATTTCAAGTATGCCACCCATGGGAAATTGTCTTGCATGATTCAAGAACTCACTCTTTTGGCTCATTAGTGCGGACAGTCTCCAGGCTCTGTCTTTCTCGCTCTGCCATGTTTTTGCACGTTCTACACGGTCCGTTTCCGTTCCTGCTCCCCTCTATTGTGCGTCTCCTCTTCTTTCTTTTTTATATCAAGCGTGACATATTGGTTTGATTGTCCTCAACAGATGCCCGCCTTGTTTCCAGGCGGATCAAAAATTACCACGGCCATCATGCAAACCCGGACGTCGTCTTACCTATTATGGACGACTTACCTATTGTGCATGGCTTGCCTACTGTGCATGAGAATCAGGCCGTGCATATGTATTTCATGGTGAGATCCATTTGACGGACAGTATTTACGTGCAGCTGACTGTTTGGGATGAAGTGAACTGCACATGAAGGCATTCGGCGGTACTCTGTCAATCCGAACGATGGTGATATTCCTTGTACTTGTATCCCTTCCTCTCACATCTTGTCCCGAACGCGCTTCGAGATGCTTTCCGTTCGTCATGTAACTAGTTAAACAAACAGCTGCATATACATGTTAGCAGTTAACATTTCCTATGTCCAGCTAGCGAGACACCTCCCGCCCAAGAAAACATTCAGCACTCGTTCCTCAACTGCTCTAAAACTTCAACCACCTCGCTCGCACTCCTTCCTTCCACTTTCTCCCCTTCACCGCTACCACCACCAGCAGAATTCATAGCATTATAAATCGTAACGAACTCTTTCGCCTGCTCGACCAACTTGCCAAGTTTCGCTCGATTACCACCACCGCTATGGGAGTTCATAGCAGAAAGAATCACCGCCTGGTTAGTAGGCGAATCCTGCATGAGCAGGCCAAAGAGAATCGCTAATGTACCTTGGACGAGCGAGGCGTCTGCTTCAGCTATCGTTAATGCCTGCAAACCAGACGTGGGTGGTGGTGGTGGCGGTGGAGAAGGCTTGGGCTCGGATTTAATTTTCGATTTTGTCCTGGTAGTGGCAGCGTTGTCGTGAATGGGTGACGTCGGAGATTGTTTCTCGTATACTTTGACGAGGATTTGAAGGGCGTTGATTGAATCGGGACATTTACATTGCCTTGTACATGAGGTGTCCTTGAGTGTACATGTTGGTGAGGCTTCTGTAGGGGAGCGGCTGAGAGGTGGGTTGTAGTGACAGGGAGTTTGGCTTACTCGTTCGTCGTAACGTGTTCCTGAACTCAGGTATGCTTTGTACGAGGTTCGTGAGCAATCCAAGACCAAGGCACAGTTTATCCAGTGCACGAGTCGAAGTAGACCGTTTTTGAGTCGTTGTGGTTTCACTACCACTTTCCTCATCCTCTGCTTTGGGTTTGATGTTTGGCTTTTTTTCATCACCGAGGTGCGAGGGCTGGAGAGCGGAAACAGCAAGTAACCGTATAATAAAAGTCACCGCGAAATCGTTGTTGACGACCCTCCTAGACCAGGTTTCATCGCCATGTGTGAGGTTTACGAGGACGCGTAGGAGGATTTCGAGACACTCGAATGCTATAAAAATCATTGTCGACACAGATACAATGATGAGAAGCTTATGATATATCCGTACCTGAATCGGCACCATTGTCTTCCCGCAACCTCATCTCAGCGCACACAGCAACTGCAATGAGCCCATCAACGAGCCAGCTATCCCTCGCAGCATTAACTTCCTCCAGAATCTGTCTTCTGGTCAGCCCGTCCTCGTCATCGTGAGAAGAGGAAGATGGCGGTCTCCATTGACCGAGGAGGTACATGTCTAGTAGGTGCAGATGGTTGCGGATACATTCGTATTGGGGTTCGATTTCTGGGTCGTCCGGATAGCTACCATAGAATGGATTATCTGTGGGAAAGGATGTGTCGAGGAGAGTTCGGAAGGAGTAAAGGAGGTCGGAGATATGCGCTGGCGGCATGAGTGAAGATGGGAGATTTTGAAGAATGTGGGATGTTAAGAGGGGGGTGGAGATCTTCTTAGGCGGTTAGATTCGGTACTGCGGCCAGATGAAGGTGGAGACGTACTGGTGTATCTTCAGGGAATAATCGAGATTTATTGGATATTGTGGTATATAAATTGGATAACTAGTAAGGATGAGTTGGGCACAGGCGCGCATAGTTGAAATATCGCACCATAATCTTATCCTTCTTACTCAGACCTATCTGCTTGAATTCAAAGTCCGTGGTAGAATGCGATGGCGAAGCCATTGCTAGAGGATCTGTGTCTGCCGAATTCTTGAGGATGAAGAACAAGACGCTAACAAGGGTATCGGGGTGCGGTGGTGTGTCCTTTCCTTTCCCTTTACGGGCGGTGGATGATTCGGCTTCGCTGGTATATGCAGACACGTCTGAAATGTCTTGGCGAGCCAGTTCGAGTAGGGTATCCAAGTTTCGGGCGATCAACGCAACCAAGAAGACCAGTAGGACGTCCAGAATCTGCAAATATATGTTAGCAGGACAGGAAAAATTGAAGTATTATCATACTTTGTCTTCGCCTCTTCCTGCACCAGCCTTCAAGAAGACATCCCATGTCTTATGGTAGAAGTCGGTAGCCTTCGCCTTTCGAGCAAACTCTTCATCACAGAGCTTGGTGGTTATCTCTGAGGCACTACGAGGAGCATTTAGGCCATCGAACTCGAGCAAATGATTACTCTCTTACACACCTCGACCTCTTCAAACCCGCACTATTGGATGGGTCCATTCCTTCGAATAGATACCCTACTTCATCCAAGAATCTCCTGGACTCGCCCTTACTCCTGAGTTCCGTGATGCTCTTCAAAGGATTCATCATGTTAGGCGGCAGGTAGACTGCTGGAGCCTTGCCCTTGCCTTTGCCTTTGCTTTTGCTTTTGCGCGAAGGTGTACTATTGTTGGAATTCGACTTGGACCTGGAAGGAGATCCGGGTGGCACCATGGGATCGTCTTCTGCATAGTCGACGCCCCATCTCGCGCGGAGAGAGGAATACGATTCGCGTTCAAAGAACTCTTCCTCTTGACTTTCAATTCCCTGAGTCACATCAGGGTTGAAGTCTGCGACAGGAAGCGAGATGAGGAATGAGCGAGATTGGCCAGCGTAGGTCCGCTTGACTCTTGTCGTGGATACAGATGCAGCAATGGGTGGCCTGCGTTCATGTGACTGGCCTTCTTTGGAGATAGTCTGGGAGGGCGAAGAGGGGATTACTGGCATTGAGATCGTTCTGGAGGCCATGGTAGTTGTTGAGGACATACTCTCGATCGACGACTCCGTCTTTGACCGACCGAGCATGCGTTTAGTGAGTTTCGTGGGCGTGGCAGATGCAGTATGGTCTGGGGATTTGGCGGGTGAGATTGTGGTGGGTGAAGGAGAGTATAGCTTTGTATAAGTGCCACTGCTGCCTTTGGCTGAGGGTTGAGGGAGCGAGTCTCCCACGTTCGTGGATGCCTCTGGCTGGCTCTGCGTCAACTTGCGGCGCTTTGGATCGTCATTCTCGTCGTCGTTTGGGGAAGTCTTGCGCTTTGTTTGTGGCTTCTTGCCGTATGTCCTAGGGACGGTGGAGGGCATATGATGAATAAGAACACAAAACGGGCAACCGGCGTAACACGACCTGCCCCGGACGCGTGACCGACGCGACTGGAAGTGTGACACCCTGATCTTTGTCTTGTTGACTGTCTATAGACTATAGCTGTCTATTCAGGGTCTACCCGTCCATGGAGTGCCTTCAGAACCGTCTTGACTCTTTTTCGAAACCCATCCGCGTCCAAAACTCTTCCAAGACAGGTGCATCTAAGAACATCAAATGGCCACACCCAGACACCTTTGTCGCAAATCCCACTAGTCTCGCAGAGGCAGGCTTTTATTTCAACCCCAGCTATGAAGATCGCGACAGTGTTAGCTGCTTTATTTGCGACAAACAACTCAGTGACTGGGAGGCCGATGACGACCCTTTCGATATTCACTGGACGAAATGTGCAAAGACGTGTTGCTGGGCCGTTGTACGGTGTGGACTAAGATATGACTTGGATAGTAATGGACGGTGCGTTGCACCTGCATGCTTGAAAAAACCGGCCTCGCGAACTTTCCAACAGATTTACATTTCCAGACAAGAGTCGCCTACCTATGTCGAAAGCTATGGAGAAAGCAAGATTACAAACGTACTCGGCTGGCAATGGATGGATACACGACAAAGTTAGAAACCACGGTGCCAGCTCTAAGAAGGTTCGTACTACCCAAGAGCACTCTACAACAAGCTTATAATCCACAAGATGGCTAAAGCGGGATTCGTCTTCACACCGCAACACGCAGAAGACGACCTTGCGACCTGCCTTTACTGTGGAATCTGTCTAAGTTCCTGGGATTCCGGTGACGATCCTCTGTATGCCTCCTCACTCTCACCATCATCTACCACCACTCTAACATGCCTACAGAGAAGAACACCGAAAACGTAAAGGCGGCGAATGTCCTTTCTTCTTCGACGCCTCTCCTCCCGCAAGCACTGCGACCACCACAACAAATCCCAAAACCCGTTCCGTATCTAGTTCCTCACGAACAAACACACGAGCATCTATCGCCGCCACACGCACACAACACTCCCGAGGACGCAGCCGTTCAGCCATGCAAGATATCATTGAGGACACAACAGAACCTCTTGCTCCCCCAGCAAAAACTACCGGTCCGGGAAAAGCTTCACGCACGACGAAGAAGCCTGTTGCTACAGTGGAGGAGGAAGATGAAGAGGAGGATGAACCTTCTCAAACAAAGGCCGAAAAGCCTCGGTCGACCAGTAGGTCGGTGCCGAGAAAATCCTCGAGGACGCGTAAGACTGTGGGACCGGTCGCAGAAGAAGAGGAAGAGGATGGAGAGACACCACCTGAACCTGAAGACGTTCCGATTACGACTAAGTCGACAACTTCGAGGAAAGGCTCGCGGTCACGCAAGACAGCTGTAGCGGCAGCTCCCGCAGAGGAAGTAGAAGCTGAGGGTGAAGAAGGGGTCGCTTTAGGCAGATCAACGCTTTCGAAGAAACCTTCGCGGTCAAAGAAGGTCGCTGCACCTCCACCAGAAGAAGAACCAGAGGCAGAAGAGGAAGAGGAACGAGCTGCACCTCGGAAATCGACGCTGTCGAAAAAGCCTTCACGGTCAAAGAAGATCGCAGCGCCTCCGGTTAAAGCAGAAGAATCTGTGGCCGAGGAGGAGCAAGTCGCACTTGGGAAATCCACCTTGTCAAAGAAACCTTCGCGGTCAAAGAAGATCGCAACGTCTCAAGTTGAAGCAGATGAATCTGTGGCTGAGGAGGAGCAAGTCACACTTGGGAAATCCACCTTGTCAAAGAAATCTTCGCGGTCAAAGAAAGTAGCTCCACCGCCTCCTCCGGCTGAAGATGATGAAGATGAGCAACCTTCACAGCCAACCCGCAAGACAAAACCACGTTCGAGATCCGTCGCAAGAAAGGCCCAACCTGCGTCTTCCCCACCTTCTCCTGCCATAGAATCTACCTCACAACTAGACGAAGATGAAGAGGTGGAACAACTAGTTCTGCCGAAGAAGGCTGCCAAGCCGAAGAAAGCAATTGCGAAACAACCAGAACGCGTGAAGGAAGAGGAGATGGAGGAATTGGTGGTTCCAAAGAAGAATTCCAAGGTCAAGAACGTAAAGGCGGCCGCTAAAGTGGTAGGAGAGTCGGAGAGTATCGCGGAGGAAGAAGAGGAAGAGGAAGAGGTCAAACCTAAGAAGAAAACTGGAAAGGGGAAAGCTAAAGCAGTCGAGAAAGCCGAGTCGAGCGCGGAGGAAGAACCCACACCAGTACCTCCACCATCGAAAAAACCGCCGAGCAAGCTAAAAACTACCAAGCCAGTGATAGCAGATTCTGATGTTGAGATGGAGGAGACACCCGTACCAAAGACGAAGAAGCCCGCCAAACTGGCAGAAGAAGCCCCAAAACCGTTAACAGAGCCAGAACTAGAATCGGAGCAGGAACCAGAGACTCCAGCGGGCCTGGAACCTCCTGCACAATCCGATATCGAGATCGATGAGCCAGAACCAGAGCCGGAACCGATATCTTTTGCTCCAAGACTTGTGACGAAAGCAGCTCCTTCGCAGATTCAGCAACGTGAACGAACGCCCGACTTGGTCCCGATACTTACGCCAGCTACGCTTCCTCGTGTTCAGCCCGAACCAGAACCAGAGCTAGAATCAGGAGGGGAAGGATTCCAGCAGCGTCCAGAAGATCCAAAAACACCCACACGAAAGACGATTCACGAATCTACAAATATCTCTTCGAATACCAACTCCAATCCGCCTAACACCACCGATGCTAATATAAACGGAGAATCTCAAGAAACGTCAACTCAACCAACAAATTCGCAACCGGAAGGGGAACAACTACCAGAATTCACACCGTTCTTGTCGAAATTGCCATTTGCGCCTCTCCATTCGCTCTCGGAGGCGGAGTTGGATATGACGGTGGAGGAGTGGATAAGGTATCAGATGGAGGTTGAGTTTGATAAGTTCAAGAGAGATGGAGAGAGAGAGTTGGTTAGGTTTAGAAAGAGGGCGGAGGAGGTTAGGAAAGTTATTGAAGGGTTGTAAGTCGGTGCGGAAATGTGATGTGTTTGTTGGTTTGCTCGTTCGTTTACTTGTCTTGACGTTTGGGCTAAATTTTACAATATGGGACGATGATAATTTATAAGATAAAGTTGCATGTAGTATATACTACTGGACTGGTTGGTCACAGCTCCTAACGGACTGATTTGGCAAGAACAAGTCCGCGATTTGACTCACCCCAACCCCAAGCTCTGCGTGTTAGAATCTCTCGCGCAGGTGGGGTAGAGGCATTACAGATCATCCGATGTCATGTGTTAAAATCCTTCTGGAAGGTGTAGAATGCATATTTAAATACTTTCGTTCCTAAGGCCTGGACTTTGAGCTGTCTCCGAAATATTTTTACGAACCTTTGGGAAGAGTTTTGGTTAAATCCGGGTGTAAACACTTCTGAATGAATAACACAAGTTTTCCAGCGCCCGTGATCTATACATTTGATCTGTCTGAGAAGCCCGACGAATCTTCTGCAAACAGTGATAGAACCTGGAAGTTAATAACTACGTACTGATCAGATCACAGTCTGTCAGATTGTGTTTGAAGGGCGTCTTGGGGGTGGCAGTCGCGAGTCCCAACGTCCAGCCCAACAGTTGGAGTGACAGCACTTCTATTTCTTGCGACTAGATACCTAACTATCGTGGCTCTCACTGCAATTTTTCGTTACGCTCCCGTTTCCGTTTAATACACTAGACTTGTTAAAATCCGTCATCTCATCGTTTGTGTCCGCCATGAAGTCCTTCATTTTATCACATCACATCATACTCTATCATGACTCCGAAAAAAACCCAAGTACCTTAAGGAAAGTTGATTTCATCCAAAGGCAAGCAGCCCCTTATCCTGCGCGCCTGGCCATTCCTTTCTTCATTCTTCATAGACTTGCGGGTCCAAGACTCAGGGACCTGGTACCGACAGTCCAGCTATTTCGGTTATGGGAATATATACCTCGTCCACTTCGGTGAGAAGCCACAAATTGATCAAGTGACTTGGCCATCGAGGTCCTTTGACCGCTTTTCAATTTGGAGTATCCTGCCCTGCAATCCCGATATTCAATATCCAATAGCAGTTCTGCTGCCTCCAAGACCTAGGCAGATTGTACTAATGTTTACAGCTAGCGGAAACTTGACGGCTTTTTCAACAACATCAAATACCGTATTTCTACTCTGTTTGATATGACAGTGTCTAGTTTCGTCCATCACGCAGCACTTGGTGGATGAACTGAACCGAATTGATTGGCTTTGCCAGGTTTGGCGCCCGGACTATGGTTGTACTCTTCGAATATTGGACGTCGACATATCAGGTCCAACCTATCGCAAAAAAGCAATTTGCAGCAATCTCGACCACTTCTCGACCTTGTGTCGATGAGTATCGACCTTTTGGGACGATCAATTGGGCTCATGTGGACGGTATTTATTGAAGTATCCCCATAGGTCGCCTCCCAGTCGGATTTAGTATATTCGGGCCCGCGCTTTGATCGCATGTTTTGGAACTGCTAGGTTTGGTCACTTCAAAGGAATCAATAGTGGGTCAGGAGATTGCGAGTACCGGAATGTGTTTGCGACGAGGTTTCATTGATTTGGGAGTGCGTGTACTGCTTACTACTGGGCTATGACTGGAACTTGTATATATGAATGCCGCCCATTGCCGTGGACCCGTCAAGACTGATACACTGTGGTATGGGTCGATGACTGGGATACGAGCTGCTGGTATCGTACAATACTTGAGAGTTGCGAAGAAACCGCGTTCCATGTGCTGGTTAAGCTTCCCCGCACGTCTTCTCGAAGGTATCTCCACGGTTCTTCTATTCATCCCGTGTACGAAAATATTCGGTTGACTACCTTCGAGATTTGGAGCAACTGCATTCGGTTTCATAGGTTAGATAAGATGTGATGTTCTGGCAACGGTCCGTTGCGCGTTCCTGACTGTTTCAATTGAAGGGTTGTCGGCGGCTTCAAACTACTGTTCTCAGTTACACGTCTCGGCTTGTGAAGGCTGTGCGCTACCCTTCCTAAATACACACATCGTCTTCCAGAGTCCTCGGACGTTTTCTATGAACAAGGGGTTTGATTCACACTGCACTAATGATTTAAACTGCAGGGGGCCAACGGAACTATAAGTCGGCATACACCGGCGGTAATGGAAGGTGCGATTTCGTCGAAAGATTCGGTCTCGACAGGAATGAATCGGTCCGGATGATCTGGTAGGTCAATTCAGGTCAATTCAACGCGAGTTCCGTTGATTTCGTGCTTGTATTTTGCGGTTTCGGGATGATAGGCGATGGAGATGGGGAGTTTTATTGAGTACCACGCCATGGCCAAATCCAGATTCCCGAGGCCCGAATGTTGGACCTCCGCTTCAGTGCCAATGCCAGTTAAATCCCCTGTTTTGGACCTTTCCTGATGATGCGGCTATGCGAAAGGCTCGGAGATCAAACTATATGGCTTGTGTGCTTGGCTACTTGCGAGATTGGTTATCTGGATGCCATCGTGGTATGTAACCGTGAGCCTCTTGACTTGTATGTTGCATATCACAATTCAGCCAGGCCCTCGCTTTGAATGCAAGAACCGGGAAGGACCCCGTGGTAAGGATGATCGACGTTGGTCAGAATTGCCTCATAATGCCATAACTGTGGAATATATAACAGTCCGCACTCCCCGACTGCAGGAACGACGTTACTTGAACACCTGGATTTTTCTTGCATTCTGCTGGCCACCGGCGTTGAGCAAATGGCTTCTCGCTTACCGCTTGATGTTTTGCCCATTATACTCTCCCATTTGACGATATCCGACATACTCCGAGTCAGACTGGTGAGAGTGGGAAGCGACGTCAAAACGTGACAATTCACTCATGGACTATTCTGTCATAGGTTTGCAGAGATTATCTCCACGTCACGAAATCCCATACCCTTTGGTTCTCCTACGTTCAACAATATTTTCTACGGTACAACGTCCCGCCCCCTGGGCTGTATGGCCGATCCCTCAAGTCTCTCAACGCCGGTGAACTGGAGCACGTCGCCTGCAAGGCAGCAAAATACAGACGAAACTGGACGTTAAAGGAACCTACGCCGACTAACCGTGTGGAATTCACCGCTGTCCCAGAGTCCCGCATAATTGCGTTGAACTTCTTTTCCCGGAACGGCGAAAATTGGCTTTTATCCCTGGCTATGACACGAAACGCTGGCCTACGGGCATTCACCTTGCAGTGCTGGGATCTCAAGACCAATCCCCCTGTCTGTATTGCACGACGCATTCTCCATCATTTTGCTGGAATGGCGTTCAACAAATTCACGACGGGCCGGGCGGTCGTTGCAGTAAAGACTCCAGAGTGCGTTGGATTTTTTCCATCGTGTTGCCTCGCTGCTTTGACGTGCCGTGGTGTGCTTCTCAGGATCTGTTTGATCGACATTGACCCGACGCCTGATGTAGGACGGGCTCCTGGTCTGGCGAGGAGTCCGCCTCAGGCTTGTGTTAATGTTGCGAGTTTGGAGGATAGAGCTTCTGGGAATTTGATTCTTGTTGGGGATTTTGTGTTGACGCAGGATGATATGGGACGGACTTTCTTGTATCATTTTGAAAAGCCGCAAGTGCGGGTGGAGTTGGTTGATCCCGAAGGAAGCATCCAGGTGATTGATTCCCCCTGCGTTCTTTCGTTTTGCTTCTCTGTCTGTTTTACTGATACTCGTGACTGGATCGCTTATTCTGTCTTCCCGGTAGCCCGAAAAGATATTGGATGTTCTCGTGGACGGCGATTGGATCATCGTGGCTAGAAGCACAACTGTGGAAATGTATCCACTTCCTGCTTTGATGGATCGCAGCGTGCAGATAGAACCTGTTGGGCGACATAAATGGCAATGGAAGGTGGATTCGATATCGATAATCCGTCTAGCGGATGACTCCTCCAATCCCGTCAAACCCGTGCATTTGTCACTGCGGTACGGGAGTATCCATCCTTGGGTAAGTGTATGATTTTTTTCAGGAACTCCATGGAGTAATCTAAACTAACAAGAAATGGCAGCCCATTAATCTCATACACCGTTACGTACTAAATCCAAATGATTCCTTCGACCCATCTCGACCGGCAAGCAGAGAAAATTTACCATATATTTTCCCTCCTCTCTCTACCCAGATAATTGGCTCGCCTGTTCGAGTTATGGCGATGTATGACATGGCATTGGGTTCTTATGGAACGATCATCTACATTGACAGTCACACGGAAAGCTACTTCGGGCACAGTGATTTTGGGCAACGGTTAGCGGGCACTCGGATGGATGAGCGGTCGAGCAGCGGAGGAGAGGAAAATATAATGGTTAGGGAATCCTCCGTTTATACTATCAGTGAACGAGACCAGTGGTCGAAGATCGCGTTGCAGGAGGAAGAAGGGAAAATTGCAATTGGACATGTAGATGGTCGGATAACGGTCCTCGATTATGCTTAGAATATTTCTTCATGGTGGGTTTTTGTTACTGCTACAAGTACATATGGATGATTATTTATCGCCCTTTCCACCATCAATAACTCAGGGCGTTGCGATGAGGACCTATATATGTATTTCAGATCGGAGTAATAAATTATTATGACAAGTTGCAAGGTAACTTACGGCGGAGGGGGTTAAACCCAAGTCTCGGAGTGATTTCGAGAAATCGGCACGCGTAAAGGTTTTCCTGCCGGTGCATACGTTTAGGATGTTCAGAGCGAGGAAACGAGGACGGGAGCATACCTAGGGAAATGTTGGGCTAGTGTGACGGTTTCTACGTCTACACCAAGGTCTTGACTCGCAAGGTATTCCGCGACCTCTCGAAGGGCTACAAGAATTGGGTAATTAATCAGGGACGAATGGTTTATAGTTTGGAAATGACTTGCGAGCGTCACTGGGCAGGGTCGTTGTGTATGGTAGCCCACCGGTGGACAGACGGATTTGCAGCCGAGTGTCCTTGAAGTCACGTCCCGATGTACCGGCGGTGGCGGCAGCCGCAGCAGCAGGTTTGGGTACATTCACTGGAGTGGTGGCGCCAGGAGGGGCACGACCCTCACGGAGGGCCTTTTCCATCGCGGTCTTCTCAGCTCGTGCCTTCCTGTCTGCTTCAATTTGAGCCTTAACGGCTGCCCTTGCACGTGCATCTTCTAGTTTTTCTGTATGACGAAATTAACGGAATCGCACAAAGCAAGGTTGTAGTTTCCGAACCTCGTTTCTTCGCTTCTGCCTCCTTCTGAGCTTCCTTGAGTTTGAGCTCTTCTCTGATTTGATTCATGTCCTTTTAAAAGTTCCGTATGAAATTAAGGCGCATAAATTAATGAAGGAGATTTACCTTGCCAGCTTTCCGACGGATGGCCTCGTTAGCTTTGGCTTCCTTGGCTTCCTGTTCTGCCTTGAGAGCGCGCTTCGCGGCCATCTTTTCTTTGAGCTCGGCCAGCTTTTGTTTCTTCTCCTCTTCTGTCAATGGTTTGATCTGAAACGGCTAGGGTGAGCGTGAAAGATTCGGAGGAACTTGGGGCTGACCTCTTCTGTGGACTCTTCAAATTGATCGTGACCACTCTTCTCTGCATGGTAATTTGCTAGAGCGGTGTTCTTGAAGATCTTACCGCATTCAGAGCATTTAATACTCTATAAAGTTAATGGTGGATATTATTTACTTGCGTCAACGCTATTATGCATATGGTGTGAGGTCACGTACCTTTGCTTCGGCTTCCGTAGCACTAGCAGCCGCAGCCGCAGCCGCCCCCTTCACACCCAAGCTTCGGAGGGCCTCGAGATCGTCTTCGTCCTCATCCGTCGGTTCCTGGCGGGGTGCCGCACTGCCGGTGTCAGCCACGGCATTCAAGTCTGGAACAGGTTTGCCTTCGTTCTCCAAGATATGGTCCATTGCAGGTTGCAAGCCTCTCCCTCCAGTAGCTTTAAGGGCCCCTAATGGATGTAGCATAGAGGTGACGTCTGGTTAGTGAACGGTTAAAGGGGCAGGGAGGAGAACAAACATTCGACTCTTGCTGAGTCAAAGCCCATGCTAAGGAGGGTTTCTCTGTCGGATGGCATTGTGTAGCTAACTGATATGCGACAACGTTCTTGTAACTGGAAGAAGGGGGAGGTCCTGCGTCGATGTTAATGAGAGTGATATGCGTCGGTGATGATCTTCCATAGTACGTCACGTTATCGCATTTACCTCGTGCTGCCTTTTCTGGTAGGGTGATCGTCTTGGATGTTCTCACCCACTGTGTGCTCGACGAGCTAAGGATCATTTGTTGCATTGCAATCCGGCCAAATATATACGAAACATCTACTGAATGATGGGCGGTCATCACCTACTTGATGGATGGGGCCGTGATAGTGAAGGAATGACATATCGGAGGACAGGATACTATACTTTGCTGTGCTCTGGTGTGAGCATAAGTCAGTCAACGTGAGCCAGGGGCACAGCAGAGGCGGGACAAATGTTTTTGGGACTAAGCCCGGATATACGAGGTGGCCTGTGGTGGAGAAACGAGCCCTCGAGGTCACAGGCTTAGTCTAAAACGAGCGGTGGGAGTAAATTATTTTGTTAACAACAGGAATTTTTCTTTAGTTCTGGGCACGGTTGGAATTCCAAATGAGTGCCGAGCGCTGGTGTTTCCAATTCCGGAAGGAGGCCACTGGCAGCAGGGCTGCATATGATCTCTTTCCACTGCTGACTACAGGTTGACTATCACACTCGACTCACCTCTGTCCTCTCCGTCTCCTCCATTGTGCACGCCAATCTTCCTGTTATCACTGCTTCAATACACACTGATACTGTCATCTCGAGCCAATCTCGCCACACATATACCTGTACAAGCTGAGACTGGTCTTAGTCTGCTACAGGCCAAATCATGCCACCAGCCCCTTCCGGAACACGTTCCCGTTCGCCCATAGACGCAGACCTCCAGCAACTTTACGACGATGTCCTCGCTGGCTTTGACGCAGAGGTCCCATCACTCGCCCTGAAGGAAAGTTCTGACCTCGACCAAATTTATCGCGTATATGGCGATGCCCCTAGTAATGGAAGCGGGGACCTGGACGCGAATGTCAATAACTCACCTGTTACACCAACTAGGTTTACGCCTACATCGCCTACGGGCTCGCAAAGTTGTATGTCATCGTTTCGCTCGCAGATCGAACCGTCAACTTAGTACCATCACAGACCCTTCCCCAACCAGCAGTCACCACCCCTCTCGTTCTTCCGGCGTCAGGAGACTCCCTCCCACTCCTGGAAGCTCTTCAGCGACGACTTCACCAACCACGCCTTACTCAATGCCGGAACCAGAGCCATATTCCTATCCCTCGGCGCGCCCGGGCCATTATAGTACCGACTCATATACTTCGACGGCATCTACAAGCTCCAACGAATTACTCAAAAAAGCGACCACGTCTTCAACGTCTGGACGCCGTCTCCCAACCACACCCGGTCAACTTCCCGGAACCTCTTCGTATGGTCGTCCGCCTTTACCGGGTTTGCCGTCCGATCCACGGCCATCGGCACCTCACCACATCCTCCCGAGCTATCCAAGCTCATCCAGCGTCAACAGCTTCTACCCTCCCGAAAAAGTCCCCTATGATACTGAAAACGGCGGGTATTCTTCAGGTTATTCTCCTGCCGCCTCGCGGGTGCCTCAAGATTCGGCCACTGGTGTTCAGTCTCCTCAAGTCAACGTCTACAACGTCGACGAGGGGCGGACCGTCAACAATGGCCACTACTATAGCCAATCTCAACCAAACGTTCCACAGCAGTACTCGCCATACAACCATACTCCCTCGTATTCCCTCGGGGTTTCCCAATCTTTGCATAAATCTCCTAGCAGAGAGTACATGATGCCTCAGCCTGAGATTCCTCGGGCTTCAACGCCTGGCAGGACAGACTCACTCAGCCCATGTAGGATATCGTTGATCATGTTATGTTTTTGTCGCTTACCCTTATGCTAGATGGTGACTTGCGTTTGGCTCGAAGTACCTCTAGCTCATCTCAGCTTGGGTATTTCAACAATGCTCCGGCTGCTAGTACAAGCAATAACAACTTGAGTGTTGGGGGTTCCTCTGTGTATGCGGCCTCGGGTGCGAACGTTCCAACGTACGCGCTAGACGAGGAGGGTTTCGTTTCATCCCCAATCCAAGAACGAATTGTCGATGAGCCTGAAATGGATCGGTCCGGGGACGTTCTGCGCCACCCCACCGAGGTGTTGCGCACTCTTGCGGAATTTGAGAACCAAGAGAACCTTGAAGCTCAGGACGGAGTGGAGGAGGAATATTGGGAGGGTGAAGAAGAAGATGAGAGCCGGTTCATCAACTATTTCCTGCTCTCTCACATCGCTGTCCAACTTCGTGATAAAGTACCGAGGGGCACTCATGTGAAGGGTAGTATCCCCTACAGTCGTGCTTTCACGGGAAAGGATATTGTGGTGAGTGATAACTATTGGTTAGATTCCTCTATGTGATGCTGATGTTTTCTTCGTGCAGTCCACAATCCAAAGTTTGATTCAACGCGACTTGGCCATCAACTATAACATGTCCACTAACGACCGACGTGTTGCATTGCAAGTGGCGCGTAGTCTTCAAAACCAACTCTTCTTTTTCGAAGTTGAGTGGGGTGGACGTATTCTCCAGGATGGGGTTGAAGATGTGTTCATGTTTTATGATGAACAAGAGGGCGGATCCGACGCTATCTTTGAGAGAGAGGAGTTGCCAACGGGTGTTGTGACAATGTTGACGCGGTGTTACTCGCCAAGCTGTGCGGATATTGGATCTGAAGGTCCACCATGCTACGCGTATTCATGTCCTAAGCGGGTGAAGTGACCAGTCTGGTTCACACGTGGTTCTAATGTCTAATTATGTTTCCTTCTAGAAAACGAAACCTTCTCTCAGTACTTTGACCCTCACGGTGGAAACACCTGCGGAAGAGAAGAAAGATTCCTGGACGAAAGGTATCGATGAAGCCGTGCTCAATGCCTTGCCGAAGAGAGAGGTCGAGAGACAATCGTAAGACCCATCAATCCACGAACAAAATGTTTGTAACTAACCGAAACGTGTCACAGAATTATCCACCAGCTCATCAGCAAAGAGGAGCAATACATTCAAGACCTCGATACTATCGAGTCTGTATTTATCAAGGCCTTACGCAGTGCGGATCCTCCCGTCTTGCCTCCAGAACAGTTGGAGGAATTCATTGACGATGTGTTTGGGAATGTCCTGGATTTGCGAGAATGCAATCGTCGGCTTTTGGAGGTTTTGTATGTCCGCCAGAGAGAGCAGGGACCTATCATTCAGAAGATCGGAGATATCTTCTTGAATGCAGCGGTGGAGTTTAGACTGGCGTATCCGACGTATATTGGGCATTATTTAACTGCGGAGAAGAGGTTGAAGGATGAGATCGAGAGTAATGGAGGCTTCAAAATTTTCCTTGAGGTGTGTTTTGTGTTATGGAAGGGACGAAAATACTTACGGGCCCTACAGGATCAGACAAGGAAAGCAGGACGACAAGGGGATTCTGTCCGCTTGGATCTCAAGCATCTATTGAATCGGCCTTCTGATCATTTGCAAAAGTACCCTGTATTGCTCGAGGCGGTACTCGAGAAGACCGAGTTGGAAAATCCTGATGCTGAGTTCCTCAGGGAAGCAATCGAGACTATTAAGAGTTTGCACAGTTTCGCGCAGCTGAGGACGTTCCAGACTGCGATGGGAAGGGGTGCACCTGGGAAGTGGGAATGGCATGATTTGGTGTCGCCAGAGTATATGAAGACGTTGCCGAAGAAGGAGGTCAAGCGGCAGGCGTAAGTGGATTCGTTGTTTGTAGTCGTGTAACAGCATTGCTGATTTGGCCCCTTTTCCATTTAGTGTCATTTTTGAGTTGATCAAGGGAGAAATGGCGTATGTAAAGGATCTTGAGAACATCAAAGTCGTAGGTGTTTTTTTTGGTGGCTTCCAGTTCTCTGGTCCGTTCCTAATCGCATGTGCAGATGTACGTTGATCCGCTGCGGGTTGCAAACCCTCTTATTATTTCGAAGCACCGCCTGGAACAATTTATTGACGACGTGTTTCATAACTACTATGAGCTATACGAACATCATCGTCGTCTTATGGAAAAGTTTCACGAGATTCAGCGCGAGGAACACCCTCTTGTGTCGAGCATCACTGCTGCGATGTTTGATGCCGCTTTGAATTTTCGGGATGCTTATCTGGAGTATATTCCAAACTACCCGATTGCTGCATATAGGATTGACGAGGAGATGGCGAACAACCCGGCATTCAAGGCTTTTGTTGAGGTATGGTCACATTTGGCTCCCGAGATTCAATAGAGACTGTTTTGATCATGTCGCGGATCTTATAGGCGTGTACTCGTCATCCTGATGCCCACCGTCTGGACATGAAGAACTTTATCAATCGGCCGATTCCTCGTCTTTTACGTTACGAGTTGCTCTTAAAGGATATCATGCACAATGCGGCCGAGGGGCATGACGATCACACTGATATCCCGAATGTCATTGAAGCTATCAAGTCTCTTGGAAAGGAGACAGAACCTGGCGTGCAGGATGCCAAGACAAAAGTTGAGCTGTGGAGGTACAATGCCAATTTGGTGTTTAAGCATGGAGAGACGTTTGTGAGTATCATATCTTGCTCGGATGCGTGTTTTTGTGGGGGTACTGATGTGGATTGAAAGGACATGGATCTTCTTGATGAGAAACGGCAACTTGTGCATTCTGGAAAGCTTTTGCGGCAACCGGACGGCGGTCTCGAGTGGAGCGGATGGAGTGAATTGTTTGTATTGCTGTTCGACAATTATTGTAAGCTTTCTTCTATAATTGTCATTGATCGTCGTTCTGACATTCAGTAGTGGTGATGACGAAACCTAAGGAGAGGGATGGGGTTGTGAAGTACATCGTCTACAAGAGACCTGTGCCACTCGATCTCCTCACCCTTGTCAACTTTACCGATCCACCAACACAGCGAAGCGCGGGCCTTTTGCGCGGTCTCCGCGGAGGAGAGCGAAATGAAACGCCGGTCGCAGGTGCTTCTCCAGAAAGCGCGACGGACTCGAGGTATGTCTATCCTATGACGCTCCATCATAATGGACGCGCAGGAGGACCGTATATTCTCTACGCCGAGTCTTCTCAGTCTCGCACGGAATGGCAAGGGAAGCTTGCCCATGCGCTGGCTATGCACAAGGCCGTACAAGAGAGCAACAAGGTGTTTGAGATTGAGACGTTGAGCGCGGATACGTTCCTGGTGCCTTCGATGGCTACCGCTGCTTCTGGGCCTGCGTGGAATCAGGACAACGCATTCACGGGCAAGGTCACTTGCTCTGTGCCCTTCAGTGAGTACCGAATCTAGGGTTTGACTGAATGTAGGTATTGATTGAATTGCAGATACACCTGATGGTCGTAGGCTTGTCGCTGTTGGTTGTGCCGAAGGAGTGTGGATTGGGTTCCGTCATGATCCTAGATGTAAGTTTCGATGGGTTGTTGATTTACCCTGGCTCACTCGTTTATCAGCCTTGCGCCGTGTCCTGCATCTCAGACAAGTCACACAATGCGCTATGCTGGAAGAATTCGGCATCTTTTTGGTCCTTGCGGACAAGGTGAGTCTAAGGGTCTCAGTTTGATCGAGATGCTGACCCTACACCCAGTCATTGTTTGCCTACCATATTGAGGCCCTAGTGCCTTCATCACCGCATTTAGCCCACCAAAACGTGCCCCAGAAACTCAATGGAAACAAAGACGTTCATTTCTTCAGCGTCGGCACGCTTCATGGTCGAACTTTAATAGTATACATGAAGAAGAAGAATGTAAGATAAACGACCCCTCCACTCGAAGAACCCAATACTCAACCTATGTTACCAGATGGACAGTATCTTCCGTGTGCTGGAACCCGTAGGCGACAAGATTAATGAGAGGGTGAAGGCCCCTGTTGGTCTAGGTTCCCGTCTCGGGTTCCGTTCCACGAAATCGGAGTGGTTCAGGGTCTACCGGGACTTCTTCTTGCCATCAGAATCTTACGACCTTATTTTCCTGAAAGCAAGGATTGCTATCTTGTGTGCCAAGGGCTTCGAGATCATGGATCTCAATGAGTAAGTCATAATTGATGTTGTCCACGTATAACGGCTGACTCCGAATTCAGTTTCAATAGTGTCACGATCCCTCAGCGCGAAGATCCACGGCTGAGCCACCTTGCCAAGAGGTGTGAGTCATGCAGACCTATGGGGATGTTCCGTTCATCGGACGACGAGTTTTTATTGTGTTATGATGGTAAGTTAATTCGCCACCCATGTCATATGAAGCACATTGTACTAACGGATCTCACCTGTAGAATTTGGAGTTTATGTCGATAAACACGGTGATCCGAGCCGCTCTGCCGGGACAATCGAATGGGAAGGGACCGCAGAGCGTGTTGCTCTTCATCATCCCTACATCTTGCTCTTCGACTCGCGGTTCATCGAGGTCCGACATATTGAGACGGGACGACTTGCTCAAATCATACCCGGGAACGATATTCGTTGCATATGGGACGGAAGAGGCGTTGGTTCGAACCTCTCGGTGCCTGCGCACGTCAATGGAGACATGGGACAAGAAGCTCAAGTGCACGGCGTGATGACCAACCCCGACCAGGGTCCGATGGGTGGACCGAGAGGGGCAAAAGCTATTGCACAGTGTGTTTTCGAACTCATTCCCACTGTCCCCTTGTATCCGCCCGTGCCCCCTTCAAAAACTGAACAGCACCCACCTGTCAATTCCAATGGTGGCTATCACCCACCTGCACCCCCCGTTCCCATGGGCACTCATCATTCACATTACGCCCACTCATCCAATTCATGGAGGTCATGATGTGATTGCTTTACGATTGACGATCTTATGATTCCTTCGTTTTTTCTCGTCGGTTTAATATGTATGATACTAATCATCTCTTCCTGTTTGCACTTGAAGTGCGTGGTAATCTGTCTCGCCTTGGACGTATTGTGGTTTGATAGATATGTCGCTCGTTTTTGGATATTCAATCTCAGTCTCTTTCCTTCCATTTATTTGTGCGGGAGACCCATTTTGGTCCCGTCCTGACCTGACCTGATTCGGCTTGTGTGGTCCACTTCGTTCGATCTCTAATCAGCTCTGGGTCCCCCAGGTTCCGACTGCTTAAATTTGGAAGTCCTTGGACTATATCCCCGCCTTTGGTGTCATTAAAAACACCCGCCCACATGGACATCGAGCCCCGAATAAGGTGTTTTTTTACGCAATATCCATGACCTTCCACTTTGTACTCGTGGTACTACTGGTGGTAGGTTTGTATGGAAAACAGATCAACTAAGTGCCCCCTACTCACTTTCGACATACCATACCTGTATAACGTGGGTGGATGCTCGCTTCAGGTCTCCTAATGGATAGCGTAGCCAAAGTAGACAGAATAGGCCCCAAGCGCCAGTGGAAAAATGCGGGCAGGAAAGACCTTGGGCGGACTTGACACCAACGATTCCATTGGCGTAGTGGTTAAAGAAATGTTCACTAATCTGCCCATATTCAATAATCTACTGAAGATTAGTTCCTATACAAAATATACACATCTCCACTGCAGATTACAAAACCGAGCCGAAAACAAATATAAGGGAAATCAGGAACTGGCATAAGACCATCCCGGATTCACTTGACTATCACAAGCTTTCATCCCAGACCTCACCCTTCATTGGGATCGTCTGGGCCATGCTCCTCCGTAGGTTCAATATAAGGAATTACGAGGTACGTGAACCCCTTCGACCCAAGGAGGGGAGAGTATCTCACCAACGGCCCAACAATCGCGCAACACTCGGATGGCGTCATTCCCATAACTGTTACCCGAACGTCCTTCAAGGTGAGTTTATATCCCTCATAAAATGTCTCCTTTTCCCTCAACAGCTCCCCAAGGACCCTCCAGGTGACTGGCGGAGAAAGTGCCCAAGATGGCACTTCATCCCCGTTCGGGGCACACTGCTTGACTTGATTCCATTCGGAAGCATTGATGCCCTGAAAGAGAAGCGGTGACCTTAGAAAATGTATCTGGAACACACGTGTTTATCCCAGCTTACTGTCAAATCAATATTAAACAGGCGTGAATAACTTGGAGCCCTGTAGCGACCCCAGCCTCTCGAAGAAAGACCTCTAAATATGTTGTCGACGTCACGTTCCTTAAGCTGATCCAAGCCAAACTCCATGAAAAACATTCTTTGACGCAGCGGACTCGGTGCCTATGGATGCTATAAGAACTGGACACTCTGGTGAAAGTAGGTAGTATATGACGTACGTGTCCTTCCGAAATCCAGTCAAGGAAGTTGTTTAGCGAGTGGACTTTGCGAAAGTCGAACAAGATTGAGCCGAATTCATCAAAAACTTGGATCAACTCGGAAGTATCCAGTGAAAGAATGATTCTGGACGCTCTTCGACACGAAGTGCACTCATGACAGCAACGAACCAGGACTTCTAACCACTTTTCCCGAACTTCGGACATCAAGCCCCAAAGGTAACCCTGGTCGTCGAGTTCCCAAGAGAGCGTGATATGCCCTATTTCAGATGAATCACTGTGAACGCATGAAAATAGAGGGAAGGCTTACTGTACGAAGTCATTGACGGTCTAACAGTCCTAACAATCCTAACGTAACATCGCCATATGTGCTTAAGCGCTTCATTGATGTCAATGTAGTAGATTTGGGAACGAGATTCATCCTGGAGGAAATCGGAGAATGAGGCATGGAGGAAGCGAACACGGCTCTGGTGTGCTTCTTCACGCGAAGGGATGGCAAGGACTGAATGTAGTTTCCGTAAAGCGGCATAAGCCTCATTTTCTTTGAACCCAAGGATATTGCACACATCAAGGAGACTGATACCTTCCTGGCAAGGTATGAACTCTACAACACCCAGGAGATGGGCACCGAGAACTGCCTTCACAACACAAAGTGACTTGGGCGACAGAGTTGACATGATGTAGCAGTACAGCTTGTCAAGGGCCTCAAATGGGTTCTCCAGCTCCAGGTCCAGGTTATTAGCACCCACTCTGGATTGATGGATGGAAGATATAACATATTGCAGGCAAGCTATGGGATCTTCCTCAGAAATATAACCAATGAGGGTTGAGACGAAGATGAAGAGCCCAGAAGAGGCAGTCACAATTATGAGGAAGTCGGCTTCTGACAGCCAGTGGGGAGGGACGAAATCTGCATATTTTTGTCAAATTTTTGTGAACTCAGTGTGAAGGTAGATCTCTATGCTTCACACTGCACCATTGGAGTCTATGGGTACTTTGGGCTCCCAGAAACTGTGGTTCTGTGCCTCAACTTCAGTGAAGGAGGCTGTCAAATGGGCTTCTGGTTGGCTCATGATTATCCAGATGAAAGGAATAGATGTGCCATGGTGAATGATGGAATCACAAATGAGATCAACTATCTGACATTGTTTTTCCTCACCATTACATTCATCCAAGCCATCTAGGAGCACCACCCAGCATTGTGAATTGGTATTAATGTGATTATTGACAAAGGGGGTTATGAAGAGGCATTTAAACTGCTCTTTGAGTGATTTAGACAGGAAAGTAGGGTCAACAGCCAAATTCTCCTCCAAATAACCACGATATTGGGAGTTGAGCACAACAAGGCGATACGCTAGAGAAGTGAAAACTTTCTTGGCGTCATCTCGTCTATTTGGTCGAGAGAAGAATAGAGTAGTGCACGTGGAACGAGGGGACTCGATTTCTGCTAGCGTCTGCATAATCGCAGACTTGCCAACACCAGCGGGACCGTACAGCCAGATGATTCGCATTCCAAGAGTGGTGTCATGAATACGAGTCTGGAGCTGCTCGAGAAAACGTGTTCGCGTGCCCGGGTGACATCGGGGAGGGTCATCACGATCAGAGGAGTCGAATTCTGCCCCTGGGATGATATGATCGAGCATTTTTTCCTGCACTGGAAGACATCACACAAGTTTCAGTAGCTTGCACTAGTTGGAACTAAGCAGTTCGAAGGTCACCCACCATTTGGAGCATTACTATTAATCACTATGTGTTCTCCCATTACTGGCCAGTTAATGGAAAAATGGTGGGCGTGCGTGAAAAGGCCGCCAGTGCCAGAACCTGACAGGGAGGTTGCTGCACTAGTCGCCACCATAGTAGGGGTGTATGGAGCCAATCCTGAAGAGATAGAAATGAGCCCAGTGTTGCTATCCCCTAGTCGGAATACTGCTAGAGCAGACGGACCAGTGTTGATAATTACCTCAGGTTGCGCATCAGTTCTGGGTGACCTTTGGAACACCTCGCCGGGAAAATGTCGGAATTTCTGCATGGATAGAAAGTAGGGTAGAAACAGAAGGTAGGATGCAAGCACCGGTGGAACCGCAACGTGGAAGTGAGAGAAGGTGACCATAACCTCATGCAGGCCAGGCTGTGCCTCAGAGGCGCCCTTGATGCACAGACCAAAGTAGGCACCAACCATGGTTCAATTAACCTCTAAATGTCTTGAATGTGAATAGCGTCGTTAACCTGATAGATGTCGAAGCAAACATGCATTCATATGAATGTGGCTGTTATACAATGAACCTAAGCCAGTCAGATGGTGACTAGGCAAGCATGCGGGGTGAGGAATTTACAGCTGAGGAAGAACCACCGAGGAGAGCTTCCACTGCTATAAGATGAGCACGGATGACTTCAGGCGCATAACGAAGGTCCTGTTAAGCAACGGCTCATTGATCCCACGCCAGCATACGAGACGGACGGATAAAACCCTCCATCTTCCCGATCAACCTCTACCAACCTCTTCGGAATCGCAAGTCTGCGGTATTCTGATAAAATTTCATGAATCGAATACACTGCATTTAATCAACTTGGGCTCGAATGAAGGACGTTTATGTAGATGGGCGGGAGCAAGAAACCACTCCTTCTACTCGTGTTACTTTCCAGCTGGTGTAGCAGCATAGAAACGCTTGGGATTGCACTTCATGGCAAGTCGGGTGCAGGGGTGCTAGTCAAGAAAATGTGGGTTCTTAGGGCAGCAAGTGTCGAACAGCTAGGGGAAACACCTGCAGTACATCCCGGTGAGCGCTAAGTGTCATACAGTGAGATGAGTAAAGGTGCCCGTCGGTAAAGTCACACCATGACATCGCACAGACAAATGAGAGGGCGGGATGGAGAACAGGATTCTGTGTTTGGCTGGTGAAGTTTACGGTTGCGCCCGTTATCCAAGGGTCAAGCTTCAAGTGTTTCTGTATCCATAGCATGTCACATGTTTGCGTGTGAGAGACTGAATGGTCATCTGAGAAAACACTTGTGCAAACACTGATACAATTTCATCCTCCAAATAACCATGTGCGGCACGCTTTTAATCAGTCACCTCCGTTTGACAATATGTAGCAACTATTATTCTCCACCGCCCCAGCGAGCAACCACACCCGTAGTATGGCGAAGGTATGCAGAGGCGGCTACTATTGTTACTTACAGGTCCCGCGGGATCAGACAAGGAAAGGAGGGCTACAAGGGGATTCTGTCAGCTTGGATTTCAAGCATCTCTTGAATCGGCCTTCGGATCATTTGTAAAAGTACCCTATATTGCTTGAGGCAGTACTCGAGAAGACTGAATTGGACAATCCTGATGCTACTTCCTTGGGGAAGCGATCGAGACTAATAAGAGTTGTGCAGTTTCGCGCAGCTGAGGATGTTCCAGGCTGTAACAGGAAGGGGTGCACCTGGAAGTGGGAATGGCATGATTTGGTGTTGCCAGAGTATATGAAGACATTGCAGGTCAAGTGGCAGGCATAAGTGGTTTAATCGTTGATAGTCATATAGTAGCGTTGTTGATTTGGTCCCTTTCTCATTTGGTGTCGTCTTCGAGCTGGTCAAGGGAGAAATAGCGTATGTAAAGGATCTTGAGAACATCAAAATCGCAAGTGTTTTTGGAGGCTTCCAGTTCTCTGGTCCATTCCTAATCGCCTGTACAGATGCACGTTGACCCGCCGCGGGCTGCAGACCCTCCTATTATTCCAGACGCCATCTGGGGTAATTCATTGGCGACATGTTCCGTAATTACTATGAGCTCTATGAATATCACCATCATCTTACGCAGGAGTTCCACGAGATACCAGGAACACCCTCTTTTGTCTAGCATCACTGCAGCAATGTTTGACACTGCTTTGAATTTCCAGGATGCTTATCTGGAATGTATTCCAAACTATCCAATTGCTGTGTATAGGATTGACGAAGAGATGGTGAATAACCCGGTATTCAAGGCTTTTGTTGAGGTATGTCACATTTGGCTCCGAGATTCAATAGGGACTGTTTAAGCATGTCGTGGATCTGTAGGCATACACTCGTCGTCCTGATGCCCACCGCCTGGACATGAAGGAGACTGAGCAACACCCACCTGTCAATTCCAATGGTGGCTACCACCCATCTGCGCCCCTCGTTCCCATGGGCACTCATCGTTCACATTACGCCCACTCATTCAATTCATGGAGGTCATGATGTGATTTCGCTACGATTGACGATCTTATGATTGCTTCATTTTCTCTCGTCGGTTTAATATGTGTATGATACTAATCATCTCTTTCCTGTTTGCACTTCAAGTGCATGGTAATCTGTCTGGCTCTGGACGCACTCTGGTTTGGTAGATATGTCGCTCTTTTTGGTTATTCAATTTCAGTCTTTTTCTTTCCATTCATCTATGCGAGGTATCCATCTTGGCGTCTTGTCATAGTTCGGTTTATATGGTCTGTTTCTGGTCTCGATCGGCATTTGGTTCCCGGGGTTTCGACTGCTCAAACTTGCAAGTCTCTGGATTATATCCCCGCTTTTACTGTCATTAAAGGCCCCCGTCAATGGCACACGCATCAAGCACCAAACAATGTTGTCTTGCCCATGACCTTCTGCTTTGTACTATGGGTAGATTGATATGAGAATCGAAGTGAGCAGCTCAACTGTGCACCGGTAACCACTTTCAACATGCCATACATACATGATGCGGGTCAGTGCCTGGTAGTGGACTGCTAATGAGTAGTATGGCCAAAAATAGGCAGAGTAGACCTAGGCGCCCAGTGCGAGAAGAGGTGCAGCAGCGATTAAAGACATCCTTGCCAATCTGTCCACGCTCAGCAATCCACCGGGGATTGATTCTATACAAAACATACACATCTTCACTGTATGTTACAAAACCAAACTGAAAACAATTAAGGAAAATAGAGAACATAAGATTACACCCAGACTCATTTGGCTACCATTACTTCCCGTCTCAGACCCCATACTTTGTTGAGAACATCACTCAAATGCCTGAAAATATGTTCTTCACGTAGATGAAAGGCTGCCGTGAGTTATATGTCAGCTTCAGTAGTGAGAGGGGGAGAGATCGAAGAGGGAGAACGAATACTGCAATGAACTTGTGGTAGTGTTCGAGATCATAGTAAGAAGGCTATAACTCACCTATTTCCAACTCGCTTTGATAATCCTTCCTAATTTGGATCTGCGCTGAACAGGCGTCTTCTGTGTAAGCTCCCTGCTTACAGTAGATTCAGCATAAGGGATCACGAGATACACAACTTCCCGTCCTACAATGGAGGGAAAGTGTGTGTCCAACGGCCCGACAATTGCGCAGTACTCAGATGGCGTCCTTCCCATAATTGTTACCCGAGCGGGGTGTTCTAGTTCTGTGTCCACTGGGTCCTGCTCCTTTTCCCTCAACAGATCCCCAAGGACCCTCCAGTTTACTCGTGTAGAACGTTTCCAAGACGGCTCTCCTTCTGCGCTCAGGGCACACTGCTTGACTTGCTTCCATTCGGAAGCATCGATGCCCTAAAAAGAGAAGCGATGGCTTTAGACAAGGTGTTTAGGGCGCGCGTACTTGTCCCAACTTACTGTCAAATCAAGATCTACCAGGTGTGGTGAACCCGGAATTACATACCGGCCCCAGCTTCTCGAAGAAAGACCTTCAAACATGTTGTCGACGTCACGTTCCGTGAGCTGACCCAAACGGAACTCCTTGAACAACATTCTTTGACGGAGTGGACTTGGCGCCTATGGATAAAATGAGGACTGGACACTTCAGTGGAAGTAAGTAGCATATGACGTACATGCCCTTCCGAAAACCAGTCACGGAGGATCTCAATAAAGCTAGGCTCGCGAGAGTCGAACAAGATTGGGCCGAATTCATCAAAAATGTTGATCAACTCGGAAGTATCCAGCGAAAGGTTGTTCTCGGTTTTTTTTCGACACGAGGTACACTCATGACAACAATGAATCAGGATTTCTAACCATTTTGTTCGAGCTGTGAGGTACAAATTCGTCCGAAGAGCATCAGCGTCGGTTGACTCTTCAGGTTCCCAAGACAGTGCGATATGCTCTATTTAAGATGGTTCACTACGAGCACACGAAATGAGGGGGAGGGCTTACTATATGAAGTCATGGACTGTCTAACAGTCCTAATGTAACATCGCCATATGTTCTCAAGTTCTTTGTTGAAGTCAATATGGTAGATTTGAGAACGAGATTTATCTTTGAGGAAATCGGAAAATGAGGCATGGAGGAAGCGAATGTTGCTCCGGTGTGCTTCTTTATGCGAAGGGACTGCAAGAACCGAGTACAATTTTCGTAAAGCGGCATAAACCACATTTGGATTGAACCCCAAGATATTGCACACACCAAGAAGACTGATGCGGGCCACAGGAGTGAAAGTTACAACACCTGGGAGATAAACACTGAGAATTGCCTTCGCGACACGAAGGGAGTTGGGTGACAGGGTTGACATGATGTGACGATACAGAATGTCGAGGGCTTCAAATGGGTTCTCTGGCTCCAGGCCTAGGCTATTAAAGCCAGCCCTGGACCGACTGATGGAAGATATAACATATTGCAGGCGAGTCATGGGATCTTCCTCAGAAATATAACCAACGAGGGTTGAAGGAAAGACAAAAAGTCCGGAAGAGGAGGTGACGAGTTTGAGAAAGTCAGCTTCTGAGGGCCAACGGGGAGGAATGAAATCTGCATATTTTTGTTGAATCTTTGTGAACTCAGCACGAAGGTAAATCTCTACGCTTCGCGAGGCATCATCGGAGTCTATGGGTACCTCGAGCTTCCAGAAACCTTGGGCCTGTGCTTCAGCTTGGGCAAAGGAAGCTGTTAAATGTGCTTCTGGTCGGCTCGCAATTATCCAGATGAAAGGAACGGATGCGGCATGGCGAACGATGGAGTCGCGAATGAGATTAAGTATCCGACATTGTTTTTCCTCGCCATCACATTCATCCAAGCCATCCAGGAGCACTACCCAGCGCTGGAATTTGACATCAATGCGATTGTTGATGAAGGGGGTTATGAAGAGTCGTTCAAACTGTTCTTCGAGGGATTTAGACAAGAAAGTAGGGTCGACAGCCAAATTCTCCTCTAGGTAACCACGATATTGAGAGTTGACCACAACGAGGTGATATGCCAGAGTAGTGAAAACTTTCTTAGCGTCGTCTCGTCTATTTGGTCTCGAGAAGAACAGTGTCGTGCATGTGGAACGAGGGGACTCGATTTCCGCTAGGGTCTGCATAATCGCAGACTTGCCAACACCAGCAGGGCCGTGCAGCCAGATGATTCGCGTTCCAAGATCATTGTCATGAATATGTGTTTGGAGCTGCTCGAGAAAACGTGTTCGCGTGCCCGGGTGACATCGAGGGGGGTCATCACGATCGGAGGAGTCAAATTCTGCCCCTGGAATGATGTGATGGAGCATTCTTTCTAGTACTGGAAGATATTCCGCAAGTTTCAGTCATTTGATCCAATTAAAGTCAAGGAGATCGTGGATTACCCACCATTTGGGGTGTTATTGATGACTATGTGTTCGCCTATTATTGGTCGATTGATGGAAAAATTTTGAGAGTGTGCGAAAAGGCCGCCAGTAAAATCTGGCAAAGAAGTTGCTGATGAACCTGCTGTTTGTGACTTTCCAGGGCTTCCGGGGGTTGCACCTCGATTGATATCGTCGGTGGAAGAGCGAGCCCGGGTTCCGTTCGCACTGCCGTAGGCCAAACTACGAGTTGACTGGGAAGACATCTGGGGTTGAATCGAGACTAGCAAGTGGTCCATTGCAATTTTCAGAGTCGATTCATTGTGGAGATATTGGACACATAAATACCTGGATCATGGGCATCACGCGAGCCGTCAATACCAGCGACAAGAGTGGGTATGACTCTACGATGGGGTGGCTTCCCCTGAAGCAGTGTTGCTGGTTCGGTCACGACGATAGTAGGGGCAGGTGGAGTGGATCCTGAAGAGCTAGAATGAGCTCACATGTTCCTATCACCTAGTCGGAATTCTGTTAGAGCAGGACGAACTAGTGTTGAGGATTGCCTCGGGTTGGCTATCAGCACTGGGCGACCATCGGAACACCTTGTCCAAAAAGCGTCGGAATTCCTTCATGTCTGGACAGTAGGGCAGAAGTAGGAGGTAGGATACAGGCACCGGTGGAAGCAGGGCATAGAAGTGAGAGAAGATAACAGCCTTATACAGGCCAGGAAGCGCTTCGGAACGCCCGTGACGCACAGCCAAAAAGAACATAACGACCGTGGGTCCATCAATCTCTAAATCTGCTGAATATGAATAGAAGTCGTTGATCGAGTTTGCCTAGTAGAATATGCAAGCATGCAGGACGAGGAGATTACGGCTGATGAAGCATCATCGAAAAGCGCTTCCGCTACCGCGAGATTAGCACGAGGGGTTAAGGCATGCCGTTTCAAGCAATAACCCATCAATCCCACAGTAGTATATGAGACGGACGGACAAACTCTGGTTGTTCGTACCATCTCCCCTATCAACTCACCACCTCGGAATCGCAAGCTGATAGAGTTTCACAAACGGGTTGGCGCCCGTGTTTGATCGATTGTCGCTTACATAAATGGGGAGTATGCCAAAGTCACGGTCATACGCAGGAGGCTGCTATTGCGGGACCGTTCGCTGGAAAGCGACGGGGAACCCTCTCCTAAGCGCATATTGCCATTGTACCCCGTTGCAGCAAAGCCATGGAAGAAGCGTTGGCGTTGTAAGAATTGTAGCATTTGTGCAGTTTCGTTCATGAGAGGGGATCAAATCTCGACCGAAATGAGGATGGGAAGGCTAAAGAATGGGAGGGTATGAAACCAACTGTTCATATCTTTTATAAGACGCGGTTGTTGGATGTTAATGATGGTTTGCCGAATTGGTCTGGGTATAAAGATCAATCTGAGAGGTTGGATTGAAACCTTGAAAGAAGGGTGATATACGTATATATTCAACAGCCCCTATTGCAGAGAGCACCATTAAGGAGGATTACAGCGGATTTAAGTAGCGACCGAAAATCACTTTCGATGAGACCTAATGATATGATTACGACCTACCCGTGGAAGAGGGGCTAGAGATGTAATTATCAACAACGCGATAACAACGCGAATTCCTACCAATTATGATGGTGGGGGTGGAGGGGGTGGAGGGGGGGCATCTCCGGAACTTGAGGGAGGTGGCGGAGGAGCGCTAGCAGGAGTGGTGAGTGTGGCACCATTGGCTACGCCGTTGTAACCCTGCGAGGCGTAGTACTGTGCATATTGTGCTTGTTGCTGAGCCGCCCGTTCCTTGAATTGGGGCGAGTTGACATCATAGCCGTGTGCAGCCCTGTAGAAGTTCATCATCAGGCGATCAGTGAGTGCGCGACGGGCCGGCAAGAAGATAGGGCGTACCAATATGCAGCAAAGGCGTCTTGACTTGCTTGATTTGGTGCTGTGGGTGGTGCTTCATTTGCCGCCATCGCAGTTTGCGAGGGGTCGTAGACATATCATAGGCACCTGTCGGTGCTCCGGGTGCAGCATCTGCGGCTGGGGGTGGTTGTTCACCTGGGGGGCGGAGAGTGCATTCAATGCACCCCCACCCCCATTGGCCGGCGGTGGAAGAGCGTATCCCTAAACATTGATGAGACGAACGAACAAAACGACGGTGACAGAAGGGAAGGTTAGCTCAGAGGATTGGTCATTAGCGTTTCATTCGACATGGTGGGGTAGAAGAGGAGAGACACAAGAACGTTCTTGCTCTTGTGGTGATAAGATGAGAAATACCTACCACTGCCACGGCACTATATGCAGCGTACTGGGCTTGGGTTTGGTGCAGTTCCATTTGTTGTTCAAGGAACGCCTGCATTTTGGTATGTTCTTGGCGGACGACTAGGAGCGGGTCTTCAGTGAGGACTTTGGCACGTTGGACTTGTCCTTCATCTGGGCCACTAGGAGAGTCATTCAATTGTGTTAGTTCAATTGTGTTGGCAGAAGATAGAGAAGGAAGAGCGTACGTGATGTGGATGTAGAGTGGTTCGTCGCTCTCCCGCTCTGTTTCCTGCTCTATGAAGCCTGAGCCGACACCTTTAATCTGGACACGCGTGCCAGTCTCCTGCTGGATGTATTTGACGAAGGATCCGCTGTTCAGACGCATGAGTCAACTTGACATAACACCGATAGAAAGGAATGAAACATACACTTGGTCAAACGACTTTAGCACGAACGTTAAAGTTCCTGATAGACTCCAACCCGACAGTAAGCTTCTCCTCAGGCCATTTGCGCTATCCGAAGCCAAAAGCAACAAAACAAATCGGACAACGTGCAGGAAAAGCACTCCCAGAAGTTTGCGAAAAGGACTTACCTTCTCCCTCAACCGATCCTTCTTATCCTCAACCAACGGTCCAAGATCCATAGCCATAAGCTCATTAATCTCGTCAATAGCTTTTCGCAAAGCCTCTCGCGTAGGAGCAGTAACATGGAGGTACAATGGTAAGTCCTTCTATGTTACTTTCCAGCCGGTGTAGCAGAATAGCAGTGCTTGGGATCGCGCCTAACCTAACGCATTTCACACAAGTCCGGTGTAGGAGTGCTAGTCAAGAAAACTGCGGATTCTTATGGTAGCAAGTGTTGAACAACTGGGGAAAACACCTACAGTATGTTTCGACAAACGCTAAGTGTCACACAGTGGGATAAGTAAAGGTGGTGCTGGTAGAGTCGGGCCATGACATCGCACAGACAAATGAGGGAGTGGGATCGAGAACAAGTATTCCGCGTTTGGCTGGTGGAGTTTACGGTTACTGTAGCTTACACCCGTTATCCAAAGTTCCGGTCCCTGTTTATGTATCCATAACGCGTCACATGTTCGCGTGTAAGAGACCGAGTGATCATAGGACAGGACCCTGGATTATCCCTATAAATGTTACATCCCTAATTTTGGGATTTTCGGATTTTCTGTCCATACACGATTTTGGGTTTCTTGTCCGGAAAAAATCCGGCCTCCGGCCGGTTTCCGAAAATGTGTCCGGATTTTAGCGGATCCGGCCTTAAAAATCCGAAAAAAATCGAGAAAAATCAGTCAAAATTAAAAACGAGCCCCCATGGGGTCGCCTGAGCCCTTCGCGTACGTTAGAGTGTGCCATATACAACGAGCTACCTCCTAGTTGATGACCTCCTTGACAACTCCTCTATTGCAGATCTAATGTTACTAATATGACGTTGGAATATATCAAAAACGGCGAAATCCTGAGGACAGAGGGAAAGTCCGGAGGTAGTAACACTGTTTGGCTGTGACCCCAAGAGAGTCAGAAAATTGTGCGGTGGAAGGAATGCGAAGTGAGAGATATTGAAAACAGCCGTTGCTGCTGTGGTAGGTGAGAATTGCAATTTTCAGCCTTGACAGTGGCAATCATCGATGATTCACGCGGGAGTCGAAGTGCGACGAAATGAAGGACAGGGAGGTCATTGGAAGGGAAGCATGACTGGAATTCGGGGGGGATAGCGGTTGCCAGATTTTTGGCATGCTGTACATATCCAGGTAGTTGTGAATGATACTCTTTTCCAATGCCAATCCACTCCTCAGAAACGAAGGCTTGCATGCTAGTGTCGATACTGGCATCGAGATTCAAAACTGAAGACATTGAGTGAGCGAGAAACTGCCACAGGTCCGACGGCGGCACTTTTTTGATCCCACTTTTTACATGGAACACTCCTAACCGCTCCTAACAAGGTGAAAAAAATATGTGTATTATATTGGGATTCGAACATCATGACGCACGACGCGAGTCTTAGGTGCTACTACCTTCTGATACCATTGCGCCATGTGCCACTACATATGAGGTACTGGATCCGGCCTTGAGGAAGCCGATGTTGCAGGGATCCGGCCCCCATCCAGGCGCGGTCCTACGCCTTACATTTTCGCCCGGCCTGACGGCCGGGAAATCCAGGATCGTGTCCTTCAAAGTATGTAACATATATAGTGATAATCCGGGGTCCTGTGATCATCCGAGAAAACGCTCGTACAAACCTGACACAACTTTATCCTCAAAATAACCAATAACCATGTGCGGGGTGCCTTTCATCGGTCACCTCCTTTTCACAATGGCAACTATTATTCTCCACCGTCCCAGTGAACAACCGCACCCATAGGATGGCAAAGGTATACAAAAGCGGCTGCTATTGCTATTTACGGGTCTCGCAGGATCAGACAAGGAAAGCAGGACAAGGGGATTCTGTCCGCTTGGATCTCAATCATCTCTTGAATTGCCTTCTGATCACTTACAAAAATACCCTGCATTGCTCGAGGCGGTACTCGAGAAGGCCAAATTGGAAAATCCTGATGCTGAGTTCCTTAGGGAAGCAATCGAGACTATTAGGAGTTTGCACAGTTTCGCGCAGTTGAGGATGTTCCAGGGTGCGATGAGAAGGGGCGCGCCTGGGAAGTGGGAGTGGCATGATTCAGCGCCGCCAGAGCATATGAAGACGTTGTAGGTCAAGCGGCAGGCGTAAGTGGTTTCATCATTTGTAGTCTTATGGCAGAGTTGTTGATTTGGTCCCTTTCCCGTTTAGTGTCATCTTCGAGCTGACCGAAGGAGAAATGGCGTATGTGAAGAATCTTGAGAACGTCAAAATTGTAAGTGTTCTTTGAGGCTTCCAGTATCATGGTCTGTTCCTAATCGCATGTGCTGGTGTACGTTGACCCGCTGCGGGCTGTAAACCCTCCTATTATTCCGAAGCGCCATCTGGAACAATTCATTGACGACGTGTTCCATAATTACTACGAGTTATACGAACACCACCGTCGTCCTATGGAAAAGTTCCACGAGATTCAGCGCGAGGAACATCCTCTTGTGTCCAGCATTGCTCAGCGATGTTTGATGCCGCTTTGAATTCCTGGGATGCTTATCTGGAGTATATTCCAAACTATCCAGTTGCTGCGTATAGGATTGACGAGGAGATGGTGAACAACCCGGCATTCAAGGCTTTTGTTGGGGTATGTCACATTTAGCTCCCGAGATTCAATAGACTGTTTTGATCATGTCGCAGATCTACAGGCATGTACTCGTCATTCTGATGCCCACCGCCTGGACATGAAGAACTTCATCAATTGGCCGGTTCCTCGTCTTCCACGTTACGAGCTACTCTTAAAGGGTATCATGCACAATACGGCCGAGGGGCATCATGATCACACCAATATCCCGAATGTCACTGAGGCCATCAAGTCTCTTGGGAAGGGGACAGAGGCTTGCGTCCAGGATGCCAAGGCGAAGGTTAACTTATGGGGGTACAATGCCAATTTGGTGTTTAAGCATGGAGGGACATTTGTGAGTATTGTATCTTGCTCGGATGAGTATTTTGATGGGGGTACTAATGTGGATTAGAAGGATATAGGTCTTTTTGACGAGAAACGGCAACTTGTGCATTCTGGAAAGCTTTTGCGGCAGCCCGACGGGAGTCTCGAGTGGAGCGGATGGGGTGAATCGTTCGTATTGCTATTCGACAATTATTTGTGAGCTTTCTTCTATAGTTACCATTGATCGCCGTTCTGACATTCGGTAGTGGTGATGACGAAACCCGAGAAGGATAACGCTGTGAAGTACATCGTCTACAAGAGGCCTGTGCCTCTCGATCTCCTCACCCTCGTCAACTTTACCGATCCACCAACGCAGCGAAGCACAGG
>JAEUWS010000490.1:0-96364 GCA_018524945.1 Podaxis sp. C-F-92630
AAAACTCATAGTGGTCAAGCTAAATTGCACCACCTCAGGACTGTCACCCCAGCAACACTTGCTTATGCTATCCTCCATGTACATGTTTGCTTTTGATGAGGACTGAATTAAGTGTTATTCCAGACCCACTATATGCTTTGGGGCATTGATGACTGGTGCACTGAAATGGATAAGTTCAATAAGATCAGGTTCTTCAATAACCTGGTTGACCTCCTCAGCAATGAAAAGGATCCTTGGGCTACAGAGACCTTAGAGCATTGGACTTGGTTCATATTTTGCTTGGTCTCAAGTTTCATCTACTCTCATTGTTTTACAGTCTGGTTTTTGGAACACCAATGTCGGAAGGTGATGGTAATGACTCGAACGATAGCGAAAACAACTTTGCCCTTTGTCTTAAACAAACCAGACAACCCATCGATGCTGGAGAAGGCAGGGATGGCTCAAGTGATGAAGAAGATATTTGCATTCACAGGGATACCAGCACTCAAGCGAACGGTGGTAGCAGCGATACTAACAGCTGGAATAACTGCAACAAGGCCAAGTCACTTACTGATAGTACCACTGATGAAGAATCAAGTGAAAACAATGAGAGTGACAATGACAGCATGTATGTAATTCTTTTTTTCCCTTTGCTACAAGTTGTCTAATGTCTTGTTCAGTATCGAGATGCCACTGCTGCCTAAGATTTCTGTCAAGACTCCCGTTACAAAAAAGCTCACACTCTTGCTCTCTCGTCATAACAAGGAAAATCATAAGCAGGGCAAAGAATCAAATAAAGGTCATGAGGTGGATGATGAGAGTGGTGATGACAGCATGTCCCAAGGGGATATGAGCCAAACAAAGGAGTAATTTCTTTTGTTCCTTTGCTAGAAGTTCTCTAATATCCTGTTTAGTATTGAGATGCTGCCACCACCTACAATTCCTATCAAGACTCCCACCCTGAAAAAGCTCACACTCAAACTCTCCTGTCACAACAAGGAAAACCTGCCTCCTTTGGAGACACCTTTGCATAACACTCGTAGCTCAGTTCACTTGAGGATTTGCTCACCTGGTGGTTTGGCGCTACTCAAGGCAAAGGCAGAGGCAAAAGGCAAACAGTCTCACACTGAGAGTGAGGACAATAATGTTGATGGTATATTTATCCTTTACTCTTTTTGTATTTGCTAACACTCAAATTTCAGGCAATTTGATAGATGGTAGCATGCAGAAGAAAAGGGGGAAGTATTGATGGCTTGAGGCCTAGGACTGTATGATATGGACTGTTGCAATAGAAATAATCATGCTTTCTATTATTGTGATTTGTGAGATGTTTGTTGGTGTGATACCTAGGTAGTTCTTGATTGAAGAGCCCAGTTAGCTACCACTTTCATGGTAAAGCCTTCCACTCTCATAGGATGATGGCTTAACCTTCTGTTCTCATAGGATGATGGCTTAAGCTTCCATTCTCATAGGATGATGGGCTAGCCTTGCATTCTCGTAGGATGATGGGCTAACCTTGCATTCTCATAGGATGCTGGTAAGCCCTTGTATTCTTGTGAGATGACAGTCAACATCTACCAGGGTGTGTATGGCTTCATATCTCTGACCTTGGTTTCATTGACTAACATACATGTATGACTATGTATTATTCACAAGCACTGTCATACAAGGGACTCATGCCGTAGGATGGCCAACCTCTGCCAACATCGGGTCACTGAACCATGATTAGGTATGTATGTGTTCAAGTTTGATGCTATTCAGGATTGGTAGTGCTTGGACATGATTGGTAGATCTTATGCTGACTTGTTGGCCCTTGCCAGGTCTGAGCCCTTTCACTGATGCAATGCATGATAAGAATCCTGCAATCTGACCATCACCATGTGTTTGCCGTTATTATTGGTCCTCATTGAGCAATGGCATCATACCAGGCCCTAGGTGAGGATCTGCATTTCTGCTAATGCATATGTTACTGGTGTAGTATATTAGCTTGGACTTCTAAAAAAAACTGTTGGGAGTACACCAAGCACAAACTCTAAGGCTAAAACACCTGACCTGGGTGTAATACTGTGATCACCTAAGTAATTGATCATCCAATGTCAACTGAGATCATTACATAGACTAATATCATGACCTAACCCCCTAACCCCTATTAGACACTGGTCATCAAATGCTCATGCATCAGAACAAGACAAGACCGACTATAACACACACAATATAGGAAAATATAGAAGGTCCAATGGGGAGTGTAGATTGCTTAGATGTCCAACCTCAGAGTCTAAGGAAGATTTGCTAAATGTTATGGCAGGCAGAGAGGATGACTTACAGTAAAGCCCCAAATAGACTGTATTTGAAGCATGCCTAATCAAGAACTAGAGATCGTCCAGATGCTCCTGCAAGTAAAAGGTAACTGACTCTGGGATGAGGACGGTGATGACTGTCTCGGCCCCAGAACCAAGCAAAATGCAACAGGGGAATTCATGAAGTTGACCAATATGGTCCTTTGGTTCAAAATCCTGTTGATATGGCAGTCGTTGAGGATCTAGGCTTCTGGTAGCATAGAGAGAAACAAACATACCAATGGTTTTGCAAACTTTTCACATGCCTGGATCAACTGTGAATCCAAGTCTGATTCAGGCAGTGTGCGAACAATCTGTGGCCATCTCTGCCTATTTGGAGTCTGTTTGCAGCTGATTAGATGACAGTATGACCCTTCCAGGATACCTACTTACCCTTTCATGTAACCAGAAAGGGTATTGTGTAAAGTCACAGGTCGGGATCAGATCATTGAGGTATTGCAAATATCGAAAGTTGAAAGTCAGAAAATTCCACAAAAATAGGTTTCTCCTATGATGAATATCAGAGCAACAGGTGCACAGACCCCAAGTATAAGTAGCAGCAAAGGTGAACAGGTGTTGGGCAACAGATAAGGCAAGTTGTGGATTATGTGGTTTCCATAATCAGGTCCTGGGTGAATGTAACCTTTGTTTCATTGAGGATATGAACGCAATTTTGTGTAATAGGATCAATACTATCAGGAGCTGCTTAGACTGGAGATGGAGTTGAGGAATGACCCATGGATACCCAGACCTTGTTCTGAGGCCATTGCGGGTGGAGGAACAGCAACAAGAGCACATAGTTGATGTGACTCATCATAGAACTTCTCATGGGAGAAGCCAAATAAATTGGCAAGTTCCAGCACCGTAAATGATGGGTCCATGGTATATACCTGGAGGAAGCAAGAAGCTGAAGCATTTGCATCTTCTAGCATTGAGTGATACACAGACTCAAGGAAGGTTAACCAGATTGATGAAGTAGAAGGATTATCAAGATGGTTAATGATGGCACACAATGCCTCGTCTGGAGGACCATTACGAGGATCCTTGATGAACTCCACAAGGCCAGTTGCATATAGGAAGCTGCCTGCAGCAGCTTCGACCATCTTGTTCAGGTCCTCTGGCTGTAGCCACCTTTCATCCAGTGTGCCAGGAATGCTCTGCAGTTCATGTCATAGGTAAAGCTCAATGTCATGCTCTACCCCCAGTCTGTCCATCAGCAGTTGTCCTGTCCTGTCCAATAAGAAAACCTCTTTGTGTGAGAACCAGACAACACACCAGGCTCCTGCCTAACACAAAGGACCCACAGGAGTGGTGGCCAATTTGAAAGTCCAGTGGCATCAATGATGATGTTGACCATTCTTTCATGGACTTTGTCATGCAGGTCCAATCCATCAACAATAATAAGAGGTTTTTGTTTTACCTTGTGATGACTGAAGGGTTCAATGAAGAGTTTGGTGAAGGATTTCTTTAGCAGGTCATGTGGACTCCCTGGGATGTCATATGCATGTGGGCATGATTCGTCCAGTAGGAGGCCTAGATTGTGTAGCATTGAGAGTGAAGGTTCTAGTGTGATGGGTGGATCATGTGGGGTTGACCTGCCCCCAGCAAGTGTTCAGGTGGCCCATTCACCATACCTGTTGTGCACTGAAGTGAGTCCATATGCAATGGTATGGAGTAGATGCAAAACACAGTTTGAGTCACACATGGGATATGACTCATCAATAGGCAAAAAGCCAATGACAGCACAAGGGATCTTCATCACTCTGGCACAGTCATGAATTGTGTGTGCAAGTGTTGTTTTTCCAGTGCCTGCAGGTCCATAGAGCCATACAATGTCCGATTGTTGATCTACACTGGTCATCTGTGCAGTTACTTCATCCAGCAGTGCCATACAAGTGCCTGGACAGCATCAGGGTGGATGAGGGAGATCCAGGTCAGCACTTTGGAGGACATGTTTGAAACATCCCTCAAGAGCTGAAATTCATCAATGAGATACTTATTATCATTTAAGTTGACAAGAAGGCACATGTGGAACCACACCAGAAGGTCCTGCAATTTCACTGCAGTAAAGAATAGGGGAGAGTATATCAAGATGACTGCAGTGTTTGTATATCCATTTGGGCAGGGATGATGGGGTGCTGAGAGTTGGAGAGCAGTCCATTCATCCAAAGGGGGGCATGCAGAACTGGGATTTCAGTTCATTGGAGGTTAGATATTTCGCATTTTCGACCTGCATTGGATTGTAATAAATGGTGACTGAGGAACTAGTGGTTGGTAGGCGAGTTTGGAGAAGGGGAGCATTTGTCCCGACGTGGCCAGGTTGGTGGGGTTGGCCAGAGTGGCGAGGGTGAGCATGACTGGGGCAGCAGGAAGGCAGATTTGGGGGGTTGGGCTTGAGTCACAGCCAGAGAGGATTGGAGGGAAGTCTCAATCGAGTCAGCTGTTGATGCTGGGATGTTGGTGGCAATCAATTGGTCATAATGCATCCTTGATTGGATTGCTATGATGGGGTGTCTCTCAGATTCAAGATCTTTGGAGGCAAATGGAATCTCTTCAAGTTTCCTCTCTTTGTTTCTCCTTTCTGGATTCTGAGTTGAGGGCAAAAGCAACTGTTTCATCTGGAGTCATAGAAAGACCTGAAGATAATGAAACTGACTGACAGATTCTGAGAGAGAGGGCAGGGGTGACTGGGGCAGCAGGAGGAAGGGAAAAGGGTGGAGTCCTTGGGCTTGAGTCAGTGGGGGCAAAGGTATGGGCGCAGCCAGAGAGGACTGGAGGGAAGTCTCAAACGAGTTGGCTATTGGTACTGGGAAGTGATCAGTGGTGATCGATTGGGTAAGATGGGTCCTTGGTCAGATCGCTATGATGGGATGCCTCCTGGATTTGAGATGTTTGGAGGTAGGCAGTGAAGTGTGGGAGAGGCCTGCGCAGCCGCGGGTGAAGCACCGAGTCCACCACTGATGACCTTTGTTTTTTAGAAATGATCACACTACCTGATCATGCTTATCACTGTCGGGACAGGTCTGGACTGGGCATCGTGAATTTCCCGCAACTGCACCCGCACCCGCGCCCTACCGCAGGGCGCGGCAGCGGTACCAAACCTACCGTATATGCCAAGTAGCGGTACTGGGTGCAATTAGCGGTAGCGAGTACTTAGAGAGGTTGCGCTAGTAAACCATCTACAGTAAACACGGAGACTCAAGGTATCCTCAGAATGGATACTCTCATTCTAAAAATGCCCGCCCACATAGCACGGTTGATGCATGGTTCAGCAGTACTGGACATGGCAGAGCTGCCAGCAGCTGTGGTAGGGCGGCGGTACCCAGCGGTACTGGATGCGGGAGGGTAGCAGTACCTGGCGGTACCATGCGGTAGAGTAGCGGTACCCAGCGGTACCAAACACAGCGCGGTAGCGATAGCAAACGGGACTAGGTGTCTAAATGTGGTACTGAGCGGCACCACATGGGACATGCCGTTCTAGGTTCTTTTTTTAAAATCCTCACTCTGTACTTACACTAGGTAGTTCCTTGCATTTCGAGAAATACCCCCCAGTGTAGATGCTTTTGTATATTATATTATTGTCCCTATTATATTCTTGATTGACAAATGACAGTACTTGGCGCGGTACTGCAGGATTGACCCTTGGCGGCACTCGGCGGCACACAGCGGCACCTAGTGGTACCATGATCTTGGACATGCGGGTGTCAGTGGTATGCAGGTGCGGCAAATTCTGTAGGCCGGGTGTTCCAGAAACCACAGGTCTAGGGCTTCTGGCCAGTTCCTTTGATCACCTCCAGGCTCCACTTTGGCTAAGTATATATGTTAACATCTCTGATTGTTCCAGGGATAGCAGATTCACCTCACTGTGGAGCCCGAAATTCGGCTATGCATGAAAATGTGTTGCCTTCATTTCTGGCCCACTATTTCAGAATATTCGTATGGCTCATTTAGTGTACAGCCTTGTAGGTAGTCTTGTGTGCTTAAGGACCACCTACAAGCAATACACCCCAGCTCCCCACGATGGGGATGTCTCACCAGATAGTCTCATTAGTCTCGTCTCGTTCGTCTCGTTTTGTTAGTCTCGTTTTGTTAGTCTCGCTTTGTCTCATCTCGAATCGTCGTCGCTATTTTAATTTCACTTAATCTTACTCTATGATTACCTAATCCAGAGGAAGGATGCTGGCCCCACTCGCATCCAACCCTGAACTCGCCTCTTCATCACTGTCATTCTCCTTGGCGTGAAGGTATGAGGGACTCGCTTGTACCTGGCAGTCTCCTACCACTGGTAATCTAGACAAATGTTTAGAGGGGAGCATAGATGGTGTGTATTCAATGCAACAAAAGGGCACCCTATAGCATGGACTCATGAAGGTGTGGCTGTATGCATTCTTACATTTAGATAACTAATTAATTTAAGAACCAGCTTCCTACACAATGTCTCCGAGGCATCATCACTGGTAACTCCATCTCCAACGGAAATGATCATAAAGAATTAAACTAGTGATGTTTATTTTTGAACAAGACAGAGGGGGGTATATGACTGCATTGGAACATCTCTCCCATTACTCACGAATTTTCTACACATTCCGCAATGGCCAGTGCCCAGGAACTGATTCAGTCTTTGAGTTTAGAGATTCCAGTACTCATCAGGATCAGTGTACGTTGATTCATCATATCTTGGGTTCCGGAATGTGACCAGCACTGGCGGACTGCAGTACCTGAATGGTATGTTCTCCTTCCTAAACATACAGAACTAGCTACTCAAATTAAGCTTGCAAGTTGCCGCAGTCACAATCTTGGTGGGTCTTATCAATGGTTGTGGGATATGCCACTAAATCTGCATGTACATTAGGTCCTAGACTGGTTGTTGATGCTCGAACTGGAAATTTCACTCGTTTGGAGGTCAAAATTGAATGTGATGAAGGTGCTATACTTGGTCACGCGCTATGCACCTTTTATTGCTGTATCTTCCTTCATATATTGTGAGTCTCACATACACTTTAACTCAGTGTTACAACTCATCTTCACTTGTACCACCCAATAAATGAAGATCAATCTGGTTCCCCCTCATCCAGGCATGCATGCGAAACGGCATACAATCTCGGGACATGTATGTTAAAATACATGTTAAGGCTTTGAATTCTGTCTTTGACATTCTGTCCTTTGCCAGCGTCGTTCGCCATCAGTACTAGCTGTTCGTCATGTAGGTGTTTCCGTGCTTCAAATTAGCTTTCACGCTTTTACAATGACCTCCACCTTCTGATTATAGGGGTCCTAACAACAAGAACTTGGGCCGTTTGGGGGAAGGGGAAACATTTCTCATATGCCTTATTCGGGGTATTCGGTCTTGTGTGGCTTCCAATTTTCATTATTGTAGGACTCCACTTAACGAAACTCTCCCGTAAGTGCTCCATGGTAGCATTGAGCTGATATAACGTGTTGTGCCCTTGAACAGAGGTGGTATCACCCGTTCCCAGTCTATTTGGGTGCCTTCCCGACGATGTAACCAATACTCTACTACTGTATTTTGTCTTGGTTGCAGCCTACGATATGAGTGCGTGTCTGTTCTGCTCGCAATGATCACGTTTTAACACTGAACGAGCAGTGATATTCCTTTTGATGGTTGCCCGAGGGATATCAGCTAGTGAGATACATTAACTCTCTTCTCGCTAAAATTTAGTTCATGTGCGCCAGTACGAATGGGTGGGAACTCACAGCTCGTCAGAGTAGTCTACCGCGATGGTGAGTGTCTGCGTACCCTTTGTTAAGTTATCCATCAGCCAATGCTTCTTTAAAGGCATCACCTTCTCCATGTCTTTATTTTGTATGCAAGAGGGACTCAGCCGAGGACGTTATTTAATCTCAATGATGCAGGTCTTTCACTGGTCCATATCATCGTCCTCATCACATTTCCGGTATGTTGAGTGTCTAACGTCGGTCATAACCATGACGTCCGAATTAAGCCATTTCTCTAACTAGTCAGAATATTATCGCCTTCTACTCGTGTACGTCTAACGATCCTACACTGACATTGGTATAAATCTGACGCACATGCTACTCGTCTAGTGTTCAAAGTGTCATCTCCTCTGTGTTGGCTTGCCGGGTGGTTTTGCACATACGCGAGCAAGCACGCATACAGGAGGAAGAGTTATGGAGCCAGCGAGATGGCTGGACGAGGAACCATTTCCCGCTGTCCCCACTCAGGTTTCGGGGGGACACTAGTACTTAGGCTGGGAATAGGCATAGTTTCCTCAAGTGGGAGGTATTATGATGTGCCGAAGGACTCTTGTGCGACGATGAGCAGCAAAAAACCGTTGAGTCCAGTTGACTGATTAGTAGCTCTTCCGACCTCGCGAAATTTATCCTCGGGCTCCTTAAACGCCACATTTATCCGGCCCTACGAGTCTATCTCTAGTAGTTCTGCGATGAAAATATACACATACACACATACAAAAACTGATTGAATCGTCTATGGTTCGGTTAAATTCGAGCTCGATAGCCGTATAACCAGATACTAAGCAGTATCAATAAGCCGATGAGATGACAAGGTTCTAACTGCCATACCAGCCACTGTCCTAGACTGGGTGCTCGTTAGAAGGTTATCCGCTGAAAGTGGTCCCTGTTGTTACACCACCTCCCCCGTATCCACACCAATACCGGAAAAGACGACCACATCAACATCGCATTCTGCATAACATCCCCTTCCGCCTCCACCACAATCGCATTCTGTCTCACACACTCCGTCCATAGACCCGCAACCCGTAATAGCTACACAAGATTGCGACCGCGTGCATTGTCAAATTCGCATCGTCGGCAAAACTAGAGGTGACAGAAGGACCTGGGTTGAGTATAGGCGTTGACGACCCTGCATACGTCTGTATCACCTCCAACACGAATGAATGGGTGACAGAAATGTTCCATGAAGCGTTTTTTTCGGGGCTTGACCAGCCTCTCGCCGACCTCGAGGGAGGGATACAGAAAGCATCGGAAATATGCTCCAACAACCCGAACGCATTCAACGACTCGAGTTTGGACAAGCCATCGTACCTGAAAGGCTCTCCGTCCGCCCCCAGCTCAGCCCGCCCCAAGTCCTCCCCGGACAAAAGGCTAAACAGGACGCCCAGACGTACGACTGTTCACCTTGCGTGACGTTGGAATGAGGTACGAGAGGCGTGCGTTGGGTTGGTTAGGGAGGCGATGCGAACTTGGAGAGGGAATTGGCGTTAAACACATGGCGCGAAGTCGAGGGGAAGGTGGGGAGGGGGCAGGAGCGCGGTTGTAGATGGGAGTGTTGTGGATTTTGTAGAGGCAGCAATTTCTTGTCTTGTATACCGATGTCCTGCTCTTTGCATGCGTCCACATTAACCATCGACCCCCTTACTTGGACCCACGTTCCTGGAACGCCTTCAACGCACCCTCCAACCACGCAACGCGCACCCTCAATGCATCATTCTCCTTTCTCAGCTCCCTCTCCCCCTTCATATCCTCCTTCTCCCTCCTCAGCTCTTCTTTTTCCTTCTCCAATGCCTCACGCTCCTGCTTCAACGCCTCTCTCTCGCGTTCAACCTGCTTCTGTAGCTCCGCCGTGAAAAGACCGATCATCTCGTCAGCTCCGCTGTGAATCGCACGTGAGGGACGCGGGCCCTTGCTGGGAGCTGCCTGGTTCTCCAGGTCCTTACACCCACTGGTGCTGCCGTTACCGCTTTCTGTAGGGTTGATACCGGCATTTTGGCTGGAATTCGCGGTGGTGTTGGGACTAAGTTGGGAGCCCAGAGGGGAGGTCGCGTGCTGGGAGGTGCCCCTGCGAGTGGGAAGGACGTATGGCTTGGAAGAGTATAGCTGTGGAGGTTGAGGGATTGGTGCGGGATTGGGTTGTTGGGTTGGCATTGAAGCCGTCGCTTTGGGGGGAAGTGGAGGTAATTCAGTGGAATGCGGCGTTTCCTGAGTTTGGGTTTGAGTTTGTGGTAGAGTTTGAATTTGAGTTTTTGTGATATGTCCCTGAGTTGACGTGTTCATTTCCGTTTGGGCGGCCCGAAGTTGGGTGCTAGGGCGGGAATTCGGATCGTATGGTTTATGCCGCGCCCGGTTCTTCTCTCGGAAACGACCACTGACTCGCGTCAGAGGTCGGCCCCTCTCTACCATCTCCTCCTCCCTCTCCTCACCCCTCGGATTGGAGTTTATTGGCAGTCGGGATTGGTCGAATTGGAGTTGAGGGAACGTGATCGTACGTCCTGTGCGTGGGGAAGTATACTGAAACGCTTGTGGGTGGCCCCCTTGTCCTCCTCCCTCTACTCCCGTTTCTTCCGCCGTAGCATCTATCACCTGAGAAGGCGTCGGCATCTCGTCCGATCCATCCACCGCCATCGCTACAGACTTCGGTCTCAAAGGCTCCAACTCGACCTTTTCAACCTTCGGCTCAAGCTTCACCCCAGGCCCCGCAGAAATAGGAACTATCGGTTCGAGGTTGACACTAACGGGTGTATGAGATCGTGACGATGTAGGTGTGATGATTATAGGTGTGAGACCGCGCCCTCGTGTCTGGCCTTGTGTCTTTGTCTGTGTAATCACTTGATTGTTATGGGTATGGATATCGGGACTGCGGCTCGGATATGAATGTGGGCTAGGGGTCGAATAAGGATAGGGATGGTGATTATAGCGAAGTGGGTCTCGTGGAGCGTCGGCGCGAGGTTGGTTGTGATGAGACTTGGGAAATGCGATGGGGTGCGGGATTGGGATTGGGTCGAGGCGTACGGCTGGGGGGAGGCCTTTGGCTGACATCCCTTGGTACGCTGTTGTTCGCTTGCGCCTGTAGTCCTTGTATCGTTGGGCTGTTTGGTCGTGTTGGCGAGTCTATTCGATTATATCGGAATGCAGATTTCAGAAGAGAAACCAAAAAGTCTAACGGGGCGTATATGAGGGGGGAAAGCTGTTGTGCGGCAAATAAAGCGGAGGAAGAAGAAAGAACGACGGCAACGAGAAAGAAGAAGAAAGAAGGATAGGGAAGGAAGGGAGTGGAATTTTTGGTTTTGTGTGCTGGCTCTCATAGCCGTTGCCTGAAAAATGAATTCGTACCGCTACCCGATCGGAAAACGGGCCAGCGCGCCTAACGGCTTCCAACGGCTCCCAGGAAGTTGCGTCCGTGTGTCATCCTACAGTAACCTTGATCAACCATTTCAGCGAGGTTTCTCCTCATCTCCATCAGCCATTCATCACCCAAAAACAAAACCTTTTTATCATACGGTCATCGAGACATTGACAAACTGCTGCGTCGTCGTCTAACTCCTTCACAATCTCCATTCAGTTTACATACCCGTATGTTGTGTGGGTGTGAAGAAGCTCCGTAGTCTGCGAAGAATGTATAGTTACCTGATGGTCCGCAAATATACACCGTCGCGTTTCATTTCGGGAATGACAGTTCGGAACCCTCCTATCCCGTGTCCACGGCCATTCTTATCACCGCTGCCATTTGCTGCATAAACGCTATTGAGCGCTCGGTGCTCTGAAGAATGAACGTCCTGTCAACCGCACCAACACGACGGATCAAAACCCTACTTTATAACTGAAGGCCGTCTATGTCTGACTCGTCTCTGGTAGAACCAGCATTGGAGGTTACCCAACATCTTTTACCACCCTCACCCCAGATGACGTGTAAACGTAACGAAAAGGTCGGACTTGGGGACCGAGTCCATACTTATCACAAAATTTAAATAGAATATATTTGAATGCCTCCGGAGAGGCCGTGCCGGATTGCTTCGTCGTTTGTTGGCCGTGCTTAGTTCAGATGGTCACGAGAAGTCACAATCTGGTATCGGTAACGTATGAGTGGATTCTAGGAAGGTCAACAGAATCTCGAGATGCTTGAAGCGTACCCTATACGTCCATTGTAAGGGGTTGGATTGACGTACAAGGTCGCACTGGACCTTGAGGAGTCATGATCTTTCCCCGGATGATCTCTGCACGATGCCTCCTATCACAAAGCGACAGTTCCGACAGGCTTCGGACGACGCTTTATGAGCCCCTGTGCGACATTGAACTAGCTCAAAGTGCCGCGAGACGAACCTCCTGGACTCCTATCTCCTAATATCTTATTACGACGGTAGAATTACCTATCACCTCGAATATTCGGAGTCCTAATGGACCCACCTAGCATGAACTTGGAATAACCAACACGTGTTCTTGCCCCCTGATTTAGGACTAACAAGACCCAGCGGTCGCTCGATAGATTTGGATTTCTCCTTCAGACAGTCACCGAGTGTAGATTTATTAACTTGTTTCCAACACCGCTACGTAGCATCAGACACAGACTCAGTATATAGTGGTTGCGATAGGAGACCACTGCCATGGACGCTTCTATCAATGATGCTTGGGACTCCGACATCGCATGGCTCAACAAACGTGTCACGGGATTTGGCTTTGGAACCTGTCAAGCAATTTCTAAAAGAAATGCTCGCACTGTATAAATAGATGTGGTGTCATACCAGCTCAAAGAGGTCCTGGGGGCTCAGGAGTGTAGTTCAAGTTCCAAAGGCGGGGTCCATTTGAACTGTGGACTGCTCTAGTGAAGCTGTCAAACACCGCCGTGGAACCTACACTCTCTAGTTGATGAGCTATTAACAACTACCGTATCCGGATCCCGAAACTATAGGTGAAGCTGTGATAGGAGCTAGGTAGCTGAAAAGCCTCAGGTTCTGAGCAAGCTGTCAACCGAAACGTTTCCTCATTAATCGCATTGCGAAATGGGAGTCGTCGGCTCGGATATGTGGCCGACTATGTAGTACCTGTCAGTCGTATATTTACCTGTTCTGGCTATGTCCGGCGCCGTAATGGAGAACGGTTGAGAAATGAAAGCAGGGCGGTTTTGCTCATAACGCCCTTGTGTACAATGATCTGAATGGAGACGAGCCTTGGTAGTGCGCTACGAGTGATGATGTTCAAGATAGACCGAGTAGATCGGCGTGTTGGGCGCTAGAGGCTAGGTATTCAAAAAAAGTTCTCGCTTGAGAAATCGATGCAGGTCGGGTGACATTAAATAGTCAAAACTATGCTACACAACGGAATTGACTAGGTTTCTACACCATTCGCCAAATCTAGTAGATAGTCCTATTCCCGCTACGACTTAGGGCATACAAGGAGAATGGAGCAACACAAGACATGATAAAGCTACAAATAGGAATTCACCGAGTCACCAAGAAGACAAGACCGATCGTAGACTAAGGGGGTATCATATAAACGTAACTATATGCCCACTTCCACTGATATTCACCGAGTTGTCTATATTCGTCATGGTCTGAGTCCCGCCAATCTGTTGAACCACAATCCCAGGCGAGACCCGCCCACCCCGTCCGTTCCCATTCCGCAATCCAGACCAATCAAACGACCCGTTCGAATTCACATTCAGCGTAGTTCCATTCCAATTCCCATTTCTCCTTGCACCCCCGGCGTCGGCATTTATATTTGTGTTACTGGTGTTGACGAACACGTTCTGTCCGCCACCACCAAGAGGGTTGGGACTTCCATCACGCGATACGGTGATGTTGACTGAACTCGTACCAGAGGCATTTACATGCGAGCCGTAACGATGGTGCCGCCTCCTGGAACGACGGTGATGCCGGGGAAAGTCATATTCATCTGAATCGTAGCCAGAACCCGAGTCCGAGTCCCAGCTCGGTCTAGAGTGCATCGCAGATCCGAAAACGGAGTCAAAGAGTGACTGGGAGCCGTTGAATCCGTTCATGTTGATGTTGATATTGCTGTTAGCGGGTTGCGTTGCCTGCGCAGGTTGTGCTGGGGTAGTGGATGAGGTGTGTACGAACGTCTGCGCCGCAGGAGCAGGCTGAGCACCGTTGTTATTGTTGTTATTGTTGTTATTGTTGTTATTGTTGTTATTGTTGTTATGCGAATTCACGTTCACGTTCATATTCACGTTCGTATTGGCATTTGCAGGTGGAAACCCGGCAGGAAACATAGGTGGAGGCATCATCATCCCAGGAGGAATTGGGAAAGGGAAATAAGGGACGCTGGAAGGAAATTGAGGCTGAGGGCTGGGATTGGGAGAGTGGTTATATGTGAACTGCGGCTCCTGGCAGTGACCGTAGTAGTTGTAGTTGGTCGTATTGTTAATTGCAGGCTGAGGAGAAGGGGAACAAGGAGTATGAGGCGGTTGTGGCGTTTGTGTAGCGGAATTGTGAGACGACTGTTGTGGCGTCTGGGTGCCAGCAGTCTGAGGAGTCGGGAATGACTGAGCCGCGGACTGTGGAAACGACTGTGCTTGGGCTTGAGCAGAGGAAGAACCGGTATGAACAGTTGCGTTGATCTGGAAGCCTGCAGATCCTTGGAAGAATCCGCGGGATTGGTCTGGGGTGGAAGAGTAAGGTGGAGGAGCTGACATTTCTGGAGAAGGATTATGCGATGGATTTGTAGGATTGGGTTTCTCGCTCTTGACCTCTTCTTCAGGCTTTGTTACAGTGCTGTTGAGACTGCTGACAGTAGAGATAGTGGATTGAGTGTCTGAGGAATCTCCTGGTGATGGTTCCGATGGTGTTGCGTGTAGTCTAGAAGACCACCTAGAGAACCAATTGGTCATATAAGATGAGAAGAATATTAGAAGGGGACAAAGCAAGGGCGGTCGACGATTAAAATGAGAACTCGACGAAAGGACACGACTTATATCCAAATCCGGGCGCCTCCTTGGTCAGCAGAAGACCATATACTACATTTGTGCACAGCTTGTATCATAACCTTCCATGCTCTGACTCGGAAGTGCATGTGGCTTCTTTCAAATGAAAGGCACCCACAACATTAGGATATAGCACGCGTCTTTCCGGCATGAGCCTTGGACAAATTGATTCTTTCCACGCACAGCCTGACGCCAAGGGCATACAGCTAAGGCGCTGTCCTTCCGAAATGGAGTAGACCCGTCCAGTAGGTGTTGATCATCCTCAACGCTATCTACTGGGGAAACAGGAAGAACTCAGTTATAGTCTAGCTCAGGCGATGTGGCCCAAGTAGCTTCTAGATGGTTCGGTGCACACGCTCAGGCTTAGTATAATTGGAATGATTAATTAGGGCATTGATTTTTTGGGCTAATTATTCACGAAGAACGATCGTTGAAGTGAGAAGTTGCCATGGAATCTCGATGACCTGGTTCGTTGCTGTTGGACGGACGTGAGGAGGTATTGAGAATGCTTGTTTGGACGCTTTTCGTCCATGTGCGTAGTGCACAGCCTTGGTATGACGTCATAACATTGCTGTGTATTTATGCTGTCGCATCGCCCCGTGGTGGGGAAAGCGTACACTACCGCACTACCCGCCATTTCTTTGTCCAAACTAAGACGTAGCGTGTATTCTGATGAGATTAAACAATCAGCTTGAGCCTACACTCAGACCTTCGAAATAGTTTTTGTTCCGAAAGAAACAAAAGGCCATTGAAATCGGCAAGTTAAACCATACAAGGATAGGATCACAGTCGGATGCCCGAGATAGACGCTATGTAGACAGAAATAGCACTTTAAAGGCGGTTCCGCTTCGATGCTCTTCACTGCCCTCTGCATAGGTGCGCACCAAACCCTTTGACAACTAAACCTCGCTCTTCTTTTTTCCGTCCGGGTCACCGGCTCCGCGCATTGGCAGCCGTTTGCATGAGGGCTTGGACCTCTTCGAGTGCATTCATTGCCTGAGGCAAAACATAACTTCTTACGGAATGCAAGGGGATGTGGTCAGAGATTCTTTGTCCTGTAGATGGTTCTGTGTCATTTAGGATATTAAAACCGGTGTGGTGTGAGGCAGTTTATGATATTACCTCACCCTCACTGGTCCCCGAGTAGTGTCAAGGCGCAGTGGCGGGTGAGCAGTTTATTGGCATTGAAGCGGCGGGAGGGTGGAGGACCCTCACAGTGGCACCCGACTTTGGATTGGGGGCTTGACCCGGAAGGAATGGAAAGGGTACTAGGTGCATTGCCATCTTCAAGAGGGTTTCCTGAATTGGCTGAGCTTTTGTGTCCTGCCCGATCCATGTAGCTACAGTAGAACTCGGGCCAGGGCCCGTACTAGCCACACTCGAGTTCTTGTCCTCATTCGTGCTAGTGGCTATTGTTCTAAGCTTTCGAGTTTAGTTTCCGCAAAAGGAGCACCTGTCAGGGTGTAGCTCGGACGTCTTGTCCATGTCCTCAGAGGAAGGAACAGGCATCGAGACGATTTTACAAAGAATGTAAGTAAGAAAAGTTGGAGCTTGTCAGGGAAACGATGCTTGAATCCACGACACCAGCAAGGTCGGTGAATATTAAATACTACACGGTTATTACGGTGTCATATCCCGCAGGGCGCGCTTCGTGCTCTAGAACGGTCGGTGTATCGTAGCAGAAGAGAAGGCAGTCCAGACTGAAAGGTACGCGTGAAGATGAAGAAGCAGTGGATTTGGGTAAGTGCGATGTTTCTCGGAGTGCCCAATGAGGCCCTGTCACGACCGTATGGAGCATATTCGATAAGGTGTTCTATGTCAACAAATGGTCACTAGAGCGACAATCTAATGCGCGGATTATGGAAGGGGGCATCGCGTCAGCTGTCATGGAAAGCTTGCCCAAGGTTAGAATACAGCCCTTTGGGTGCTTGCCGAGGCTGGATATACCTGGATAAAACTTAGATTGATGGCTATTCACGTATTGTGGAACGATCTATGTAAGAAGATAGGTTTTGTTATGGGGATGCATCTCAAAGGCAATAAGTGAATACTCTTATGTAAGAGGATCGAACCCAGTTGGTTTAAACTTTAACGCAGTGTGCATGAAGTGGAGGTGTGCCGGAAACTGACAGAGGGTCTCGTCGGGCAAAGGCTTGTAAGAGCTCCTATGCATGAAGTAATACTTATGTTTCCCTGAATATCACTCGTTTGTCAATGGTGACGTATATCTTGAACCTGATATTCCCACGTTCCAATGCGGATATGATGTGTTTATTTTGTGAAGAGGCTGTTGAGGTTTGGTGCTTGCTCACTGAATTCTGTCAGAGTTACAGCTAACCTCTTTGCTGGGTGACTCGGAATTTACGCGCGCATTTGCCCTGAATCGTAGGAAGGACCGTATGGACCTTTGTCTGGAAAACTTGAGTTGTTCATGCGCCAGACAAATGGTACAGAGAATATGGATGATTGTGGGGCGCATCTTGGAGCGGGTCTGGGAGGCCAGCGCTGCGTAACTGATGAGGTCTGGGACATGGGCGGGAGGAGCATCAACAGACTAAGCTGTGCCTTGGCAATAGCGGGAAACAAAGCTATAAAGTTGTTTGCAAAGGCAGAAAATTTCAGAGCCTTGAAGCGCAACCGATCACCAAGTACCTGTATGCCGAGCTTGGATCAGGGATTGCGTAGGATCCGGTCCAGGCGCTACCAGAGGAGAGGAAGCAACAGCGCGTGTTCTTATCTGGAACCATTCTGGTGTCTTCAGAAGATACCATATATTACCGGGGCAAGTAGCAGGAGATCCACTGCCCCAAGATGATGAAGAGTCGCACCCCATTTTGGGTCTACGTTGGACGTAGGACGAAAACGTGAAAACCAATGGGCGAGCGCATTCTTCGGGTAAATCTGATTTTCAGCTCAAGTTAGGACCCGTTAGGACATCCAAATTGTCGGAGCTTCTAACCATGGGATGAATTGGTGAGGCCAGTTACATATTCGCAGCGAGCGGGCGAGGCACCAAAGTACGACACCCAATTTGATCCTGCCAATGGGAGTTCTGAGTTCGCCGCAGCCCTGCCAAAAGTGATAACTCAATCTGACATGTATGCGTGGGAAAACCTGGACGCATATTCCCACCAGCACTTTCAGCAGACCGCAACATCTCACCGGCCCAAAGTTCCAGTGCGAACCCACCCCAAGCGAACGGCTTATTCACTGACAGATATAACAATGGCTTCACTAGTAGACCCTCGTCACACACATCAAGAATGGGAGCGCTCTCGTCCATTATGCCTAGCCATTGGATTCGTACTTGCCTCTTGGGGATATATGCTTCTGAGCTGATCTTGGTGATTCTGGGCCGAACATCTCCACGCTTCGCATCTGCAGGCATACAACTTGGTCACAATGCTCTGATCTAAAATATATTGCTGGTCTCCATCTTCGTTTCCACGTACCTCTAATCCTTGCTAGCCATTTGCTGCGTTTGTGGTCCTCTTATTTCCTCCTGTCCTGGCTGCTTTGGACGCTATACAAGCTCTAATTGCACAAACTCACATTAATGGCATTATTCTCCCACCATAAGCTTTCAATACCCCAGCTTCTGAGTGTGGCGGCAGTGACATGGACGTTTCAAGTCCTGTTGAGAAAATGGATAACGGCGAAGAGGGTTGCTAGAGGAATCACGTATGTTCATCACTGGATGTTTTTTTGCTCTGGAGTCGCTCATTGTGAACCATTTGGACGCCCTATCGACAGGTCCTGTCCTCCTGGCGCTCTGACACTTCTCAATCCATTTCGTTCCCTCGCCATCGTCCTGGGTTCTTTCTATCCATTCAAGAATCAAATGGGATGGTACTACGCCCGGTTCTCGCGTATGTGGCTCCATATCACATAGACAGCACTGATACTAGCGAATTTGCACAGTGTACAGGAGATATGGGAGTACCTGCCTTGTTTCAACAACGTTCTGGGATGCTACACCCACATATTGGCTCGTCGATGCTGATGCAGTGAAGGTTGTCAGCTCTGATCGATTCACATTCATCAAGGACGTGGAAGCTGTTAGTCTTTCCTTCACTATCGGATGTCCCTGACAGCTAAGCGCCTTACGCAGTACGAAACGCTCAACATCTACGGCCCCAGTATGATCGGCCTTGAAGGTTCGGAATGGAAACGTCACCGTTCCATTGCGAAAACCGCTTTCAATGAAGCTAATAATGCGTTTGTCTGGCGTGAAGCTACTCGCATCGTGAACGAATGGTTCGCCGAGATAGACGCCGGCGCTCAACCCACCTCCACATCAAATCAACCCACTGCCGAAATCGATCTCCTTCGTGACCTTACGCGAGCCACGCTACTCGTTATCGCTTCAGCTGGCTTCGGTCGGCGCTCGACATGGCTTGAGGATGCCAGTAGTATACCTCCACCTGGACACAAGGTTCCCTTTAGTCCAGCAATGATTGACGCCATTAACGGACTTTTCCCTCATATCCTTACTCCGAGGCCTATTTGGAATGCAGTGACGGAGAGGGGTGTGTATGTGCCGCTGCTCGGGCCGTTTTTGCTCAAGGCGAAAGATGCGTTCGAGAATTTGAAAGGGCATATGCTGGAGGTTGTTTCGCAGGCGAGAGATCAGTATGGCGTGAATCGCCAGAAAGCGGTTGGAGATGAGAGTGATGGGCCTGTTCATGGTGCGGCGTTGTTGAGGAATTTGGTGGGGGCGAATATGACGTTTGGCAAGGATGAGAGCGAGGCTGAGTATAAGAGTATGACGGATGCAGAATTGTTTTCGAATATGTTTGTGAGTCATTATGCTCCTCTTTGATGTTCCGTGTACTGATTATCGTAGTTGTTCTTCTTGGCGGGGCATGGTATACTTTTCGCGTCCCGTTGTGTGGAAACCCTGATCTGACTGATACCTTAACCAGAAACGTCCGCGCACACCTTATGTTTTGCGTTCGTCTATCTAGCACTTCATCCCGAGTACCAGCAAAGAGTATTTGAAGAAGCTCTCAAGGTGTATCCTGATGGTGTTCCTAGTGAAGCTCCCACCTCTGTAAGTGCATCGTTGACATCGCCCTCGTTGTGACATATTCATTTGACCACAGGCGTACAAAGACGTTCTTCCACAACTCGTCAGTTTTTCGCCATATACACGTAGACCTCACTCTCATAAACCATGTTAGGAGTACACTTGGGCAGTCCTCCATGAAACTCTCCGTCTCTGTCCACCTGTTGCTCGCCTCGCGAAAATGGTTCAGACCGATACAGTGATCAAATCCAGGCGTTTTACAACGTCACCAGAGGGTAAAATCACTGTAACGCGGGAGGTTGATGTACCAGTCCAGAAAGGCGGGATGTGTGTGCTGGATATTCTTGGCATACATATGAATCGTGAGTCCGACCGTTTGTAACATGGTAGTTGTCTCTGACGTGGTTTTGTTAGCCATTCATTGGGGAGATGATGTCGAAGCATTCAGACCTGATCGATTCATTGACACGGAGACGTACAAGTGGCCACGCGATGCATGTGCGTACTCATCTCTGGTTTAGTCGTATTTACTGACGCGTCTCCTGTACTTTTACTCTAGTCATTGCGTTTTCTGCCGGCCCAAGAAGCTGCATAGGCCAACGGTTTGCGATAACGGAGAGTATCTGTATCATTGCGAGCGTCGTACGACGATATGAAATTCTCCCACCTGAGGATGTGTTAGGGTTGAACTTGGAGGAGCAGAAGAGGAGGTTGGCGGACTGGAAGCCTGGTGTGACGATTACACCGACCAACGCGAGGGTGAGGTTTAGGAGGAGGGAGGTTTAAAGTTTGGGATTTTATTTTAGTAGTTATTTTGAAAATTCTTATGAGTTGAATGTTCATGGTCACCGATGGTCGTAAAATATTTTTAATACCGGGTCTCTCGAATGAGACCCTAACCCCAGCTCTTCAGAACTGACCAATGTAGGGTTCATTAATAATCGATGCCTGCCGAGCAAACTCATGACCCTTCGAAACCTCGAACTGGAAGGTGATGGCAAGAACGGAAAGTGCACCCTCCGCGCTGGATACCCTTCGGGGTGGATACCGGAGGATCGTTGCCCTGGTCACTACATTCTGTAGTAGCCAGGAGTCGCGGGCTTATATTATTGTCGGAGCTAAGAAGTACAAAGAATGCAACATCAAACGAGGCTGGGAACATTACACAGACAACTATGTCAATCGGACTTGGGGTCTATCAAGGGAGAGCGAAAGCCGGCACAGTATTATGTAAGCGAGGGGCACGGAAGGAAAAGGATGACAAGCGAGTGAACCTCCCCTCGACTTTCTCACGCAGACTTTGGCGTACCCTCTCTACGAGGGAATCTAGTGGTCCTGTAGGAACCTTTCCTGATCTGTCTAGGACATGGAGCTCCACGACCCGTAGGTTGTCGGGATTGGGGAGACGAAGAAGGAAAGGATGAAGCCATCCAAGCATGCATAACAAAATTCCCATGGAAGTGTGGGAAGTCTGCCTTGGGGTCATCTCGAATTTGAAGTTCTGGAGCTTAGTGAGGGCCGCAGCATCAGATTCTTCAGGTAGGATGATCGCTAGGTAGTTTGATACAGTAGTTTGTTAGATTATGCTAGGGAAAGTAAATTTTACGCTTACAGAAGTTAGAGCGGAGAGTGAGATGTGTAATTGACGAAAATGCAGAGAACAACTTCTTCCAGGATTGGGGAATCGACGAGAAGTCTAATGTCGCATGCTTGATTTTATTCGTGGGTATGCCAGAGGGTTCTTTTAGCCACTGGGTGAAGGTATAAACTGCTTGTCCGTCCCCCGAAAGGGTGATATCGGTGATATCAGGCGGGTGCATATCATCTCCATCTCCCGCAATGTTCCACTGGGGATTGGAGTTGTTCGAAGTTGAGTTGTACCATGTCCAGGACAAGGACTGCAAGTGCGTGCAGATTTGAACAAGGGTGATGGGGAAGTAATCTGTGTCGATCACGAGCTTCCTCAATGTTGGGCGTCGGAAGAGCCCGAGTAAGGCGCTACGCGTCTCGAATGAGGTGACTTCCTGGAACAAGAGACGGCCTGTCTGATTGGTGAAGTATACTGTTTCAATTCCAGTAAGACTTTCGATGAATGTGGGGAATTCTGGATCGATGGGAGCTTGGTCGCGGAGGGCGATGCGGAGTGTCCGAATAGCGGGGCCAAGGTAAGAGTATCGGTGGTCTTTGGTCAGTGTAGAATAGGGGATTGAGAGAGGCGAAAGCACATCCAACCGCGTGATTGTAAAAGTTGCGAGATGGAAGAGTTCGCGTTGAGCCGGAAGCTGCCAGTCAGAGCATACCAGCGAGTATTTTTTGAGATCGCGAATAGTTCCTTCTTTGAAGATGTGAGCTAGGGTTTCTTCAGGAAAGTCTGCGATGGTAGTTGTGGAAGACATTGAGTCTAGACGCTTGATGCATCGCCTCGGGCAGATCAATATATGTACTTAGAGGATTCCCACGGCAGCACTTGTGCCTCCTGACCGTGTTATGGCTTCCTCCCGTCCATCCCAGATTCGACGACCGCTAGCGATAACACCAGCACGCAAGACCATCAGCGTCGAGGAATGGGAAGCGAAAGCTCCGTTGGGTGACCTTGAGCTCAGGAGCATCAATGCACTCAAAATCGCAAATGAGAAAATACCCCTGCCATTACGCGTATGTCATTTCGTTTAAATCTCTAGTACCTTGCTCACAAAGCCAGTAGTTTATAACCCAGGAAGATACAGGACCGTCCAACTCGCGTCCCGGAACACCGCTTGCTCACGGCAAACTACCCCAATCTGTATCACCTTCGTCTCGTCCTGGCACCCCTTTGAATGTTGCTTCAAGAACTTCTCAGGTCCACGCACTACACCCAAAGTCGCCTGTCCAATCACCGGAACAATTTTACGATTGGTTTGCGTTAATTGATCGATCGGTCGCGCACAGCCAGGAAGCGCATTTCCGTGCCCATGTGGCTTCGCTCATGGAGCACCTGGAAGTGTGCGAAGGATTAATCAAACGGATCGAGGAGGTCGATGGTTTGCTTGGAGAAATGTATGAGGAGTGGTGGAGAGTCGAGGAAAATGGTCGAGTTGTGAAGGAAGGATGCGAGCGCGTTGTCGAAGAAAGGGTGAGTTGCCTGGTCCTATACACTTCGGATGCATGTAGCTCATGGGAGAAACTAGGACAGGCTGTTGGGAGTCATGGAGGATATTGGCGAACGCTTGGAATACTTCCAAGAACTCGAGCGCGCCACAAGAATGTTAAACCATCCTGGCGAGTCGCTCATCTTCGAGGCGGATTTCTTGTACATGGTCGAGCGTGTAGACGTGTGTATCAGCTTCTTGAAGGCTCACGTACGTCATTCCCGCCCTCCCTACCGCTGAAGCATTAACGGACTGCGTATACACAGAGACATTATCGCGAAGCCGAGGTCTATTTACTTAGATTCCAGCAATGCATGACCCGCGCGATGACCTTGATCAAGATGTCCTTCGTGGGTTCTCTAAGAGCTCTCACAGCCGACATTTCCAAGAGACTTTCCGAAAAGGTACGTCCCTGGCTTCAATTATCAGTCCCTCCCACGGGTCGACAGCAATTGTCGTAGGATGTTTCCCAAACAGCGCAGCACCACCTCTTGTACACACGCTTCCGCTCTGTTGCACCCAAGATCCACCCTCTTCTGCGAGAACTCGAACGTCGAGCTGCTACTTACCCCGAAGATCTCTCATCACTTTTGAGCGAATGCTACAGCGCGTATTTCAGCGCGCGAAGAAGCTTGTTGGCTGGGTGGATACAAGAGGAAATCAAAGGGTTAGACGTTGTACGGGGTGAACTAGTTGAACTAGTGAGCATCTCCCGCTTTCATCCTCGTAGCAAAAACTAATTATATGTACATGGTTCCGTTAGACTAGGGCTGGTTGCAGCTTCCTCAAGCAGCTATGCACGGATGAGTTTAACCTATACCGGTCTTTCTTTAGCACAGCTGAAGAGGAACTCTAGTAAGTAATTCTCGCCAGCCGGACGTTTGGTAGCTCACCCAAATGCCTACAGCCAGTATCTAGAGAAGTTATGCGACATCCTTTACGACGATCTACGTCCTCGAATCCTACACGAGCCACGACTTATAGCTCTCTGTGAAGTCTGCACGGTCCTCCAAGCCCTCATGGTCCTCGATTCTTCGGCATTCACCACCTCCCCTACTCCAACACCTACGGATTCGGATGCTTCCGATGATGACGATGAACTCACAATTGATCTGGACTCGGCCAAGCGACAGCAGGACAGAGGAAGGGGTAAAGGAAGGTTAGGAAGACTGCATATAAGTCGGTTGTTGCAGATGGTGTTGCAAGATGCGCAAACACGGTTGTTCTTCAAGGCACAGGCAATGATTCAGTCCGAGGTTCGGTATTACGTGCCTAAACCTGAGGATTTGAAATGGCCTGAGTTGCTCGTTGGTATGTTTTCGATTCGCCTTGCTCATTCTAAAGCATTTTGTTGATTAGTGCTTGTCTTAGAGGCGCATAAGAGTAAGAATGGTGGGAAGACACAGCTCAACGTCAATGAAAAGGCGAGCGTAAGTCAAGTCACTCTTGGCGGGTTGCCCAAGGATAGTTTGCTGCGGGATAGAGAATGTTGGTACCCAACTGTGAGGAAGACGGTGTGGGTGTTGGAGCAGCTCAGAGAGTTCGTCCAGGTATGAGCTCTGACTATCTCTGAATCATGTGTAACTCACCTGAGCAATCCTCAGCCGGCGATCTTTGAAGATATCGCCCAAGAAGCCATTCAGCTTTGCCATCAGTCTCTAATTACTGCGAGCGAGAACATCAAAACACGTAAAGGGTCAGCTGGCGTATTGGATGGGGAGCTATTCTTGCTGAGGCATTTGTTGATCCTGAAGGAGGTTGTTGGAGATTTTGAGCTTGGTGGGAATTCTGGTGTGGCTGGTAGTTCGACTGGAGTGGGCCTTGTTGGCGGTGGTGTAACAGGTGAGCATCTCCTGAAGACGACTGGATGGATGAAGTATTGATCGCCTCTCTCAGATACCTTGGCGAATTTGTTGAGCCGCACATCTGGGTTGCTACCGCTTCCTGAAGGACTTTTTGGCACGCTTGGTGTTGGAGTGCATGGGGAGCGAGGAGACCTTCGATACGTACGTCTCCTGCGCAATGTTCCATATGCAATAAACATGCTAACCTGTCTGAACCAGAACATTGACCAAGCATTGCGAAAAGCATGTGAGAACGTTATCTACGAATGTACGAACATCACCTGTCGAGTCCTTGTACCATGGCTCTCGTCTTTGCCCCCATCTACCCTTCCTTCCTTAACGACATCCCCCAACCCCGTCGCCTCATCATCCGCCCCTGGTTCATCAACCTCAACCTCTACGCGCCTACCACCAAAACAGACGGATGGACTCTTCCGAGAATCGTGTACGCGTGACCTCCGTAGTGCATTTTCGAAGATGAAATTGTATCTTGACTCTGGAGAGGCGAGTGTGGGTGGCGGAACAGTCGGAGTGTTAGTGCACCATGTGAGAGAACGTGTCGTTGAGGGTTATCGGGAGTTCTTGGATGCTGTTGCGAATGATCATAAATCGGGCCAGGAGGAGGGGGAGGGAGAATTGATGGGTGTCGTTAAATTGGGCGAGATGCTGAGTGAGGTTATTGATGTGTCTGCTTATTAGGTGAGGATATGGATCATGAATGCCCGTGAACTTCGTGTTCCGTGGTGTCTTGGGTAATAGAATTTTTTCTGCTGTTGTTGCGCTGGAATTTTGTATATGGTTTACAAACAGACTTTCTCCGCGTACAGCACCAAATGGCCCTCGCCAGTTTCCTCCCCAGGTTAATGGTCAATGCGTTGACTGTTCGTCTCCTAACCTGCCTTGTCCTCGCTTCCCATCCTGCACATTGACAAAATAGCAGATCTAAAAATCCGGACTTTTCCCTCCTAAGCATCTGTAGTGAAGAATCCATGGAAGCAGCGAAAGCTTGCAAAATCTCATTCGGCGCGTGTGCCACTTTTTGAAAACCCAGTCGGTTCTATTTATCCCCATAGTTCTGGAACTCAGAAAAGTGATATCTTGGTGAATGAATAGGTGCTAGGAAGTATCTTCTCCGTAATGGTCATTCTTCAAGCTTCAAAGAGGATCATTCTGTCTAGCGGACCGAAGAATAAATAAATTGAATTGAAATGTAAAGGAGATACATTCACTAAAGTGGAAACTTTCTATGTTACGATGTGTTTTTCTGGGGAAACTAGTCGTGTTTGAGGTAAAATGATCATAAACAAAGAAAAGAAATAAAGACGATTCCAGATCGACCTCGGGTGGCCTTGCCGGCTCCCTTATAACACAAGTTAGTCACAATAACCCCATTGAGGCATCAGACACTTGATTCTCTACTTTGCTGTTCCGTTGGCTGTGGTACACCCTCTTCTTGTTTGTGTCGGTCGAAAGCTCTGCCTATAGCAAACTGATGGATGATCAAGACAGTTGCAAATGCCTGGTGCTTTTATCTCAGCTCACGCATTTTCTCAAAATTGAATCCCTAAACGGCGCACCTGGCTTGGAAAAAGGACGGGGATCAGGATAGACAAGGGCTTTATATTGAATATGTCCCCAATAGCAGCTCCAATTGCAATTGGCACGTTGATGGCTGCAGACTCCAGCAAGATACCCACAATATAGAGGCATCGCGTCGTTGGAGCCTTATTACCCAAACATGCTATTGCCATCCGCCTGCGTACCAGCAAGCGAAGGGTAATGAAGACGGTCCCATGAAGGGTTATGACTGCATTGCATGCGAACATTATTACCTGGAAAAGACCGCCCAGTTCCCCTTGGTTTATCGCAGATGACATCAATCCCGTAACTGGGCTATGGTTAGCAATATTCTGTTACAGCTTTGATTTTAGGCTGTTCATACCTATATCTAGTACCCACAGGCATGCTGGAAAGGCCCAGAAGATATTCCGCCACCCTGCTGAGCTATGCTCGAATACCTTGTGGACCATATAGCATCGCCATATCTGCTCATAATCTATGTCAGTGGAAACTCTGGATGGTGAAAATGGAGCCAGGCTCACAAGAAGTCCGTCGGTCATGCTTAGGACGATGACCTCAAACAGATTCAGAGCAACAAATAGTTTCTGCATCATCCTGTTTGATTCCTCCGTTGAATGAGGATAAAATATGGCATAGAAGTTGGTGGTAAGGAAGTACGCAAGTTCGAAGGCGACAACCGCAAACGAGAGAGCAATGACATAGATCCGTAACGGACGACGTCGTTTCGGAGGCCCTCCTGTTTCTGAAGATAGAAGGAAAACACAAAGGGTTCCTAGAGTGATGAATCCTCCAGTGAATAATGCGCTGAGGAACATGCCCACTGATAACGGCAGCTCCTGGTCGTCCACTACGTGTACAATGTCGAAGCTGGAGGCCATAACTGGTTTGGTTCCTTGCGTAGCGATCGTAGAGGATATTTGTACTTGGGAATATGAGAGGAATGGCTATCATTAGCAACGCATAGACGTGAGGAGCATCATGCTTCCCAGGCCCGTTGACTGAGGATGGACGAGTAGGCTGCTGAGTTCCCAGAGCTGGTCTTTCGGTGCCGTGTCTCTTGTGATCCTGCTGGAGCAAACAGTCAAGATGAGTGTCGTATGGACCTCAGCTTTGGTCAGTTTGTGATGCTGAGAATCACCAAAGTTGATAACATTGTACATCAGTGGAGTGAGTGGTGCAAGTTGTGTTCTTTAAAGCGCCAGTACATATTTATCTCCTAGCCCTTGAGTCGAAATGACTATCTCTGGTGTATGATGCACAGTCTGCATTTTGACCGTGCTTGTTACAGAATGATCTTGTGACGTAGTCAGTAGGGCAGACCATGGGTTCCACTAATCCTGGCGGTTTCCTTTCACCATTAGCCTGCTTCAGTGTCTCTGCTCTTCGTTTTTTCATAGCCAGGAGTCCACCTGTAGTCTAAGGTGGTGCCTTGAGCCGGAGTATGACAATATGTAATTGGAGCAGACCCATCAAGATATCCTTTTCCAACAAGCCCTTGTGATCCAATGCTGTTCCCGGAAGCCAAAGAAAAAGAAGTAACCTTGATAGATTAACAATTGGAAGTTACGAAGTCCTTCGACGAAGTTCTCCGGGATATCGGTAAGTTCCACGTCCTGATTGTCTGCAACTGCGGACGTTGATCAAGATTCTCAAGGGAGACCCCCTCGGCTGTCGTGTGTTTGCTGACGGCCTATGACGGCGCATTCTTCACATCACAACCGTTTTTGCCGCTCTGAGACACAAAGGTGCCCCGAAGCATCTCTCCAGATCTCAGACTTGGTGGGACTCGCCAACTCGTGCAATCGTCCTATGTGGAGCCATGCTCCTACCCATTTCCAGGGAAACAAATACTCTCATCACTGATAATTCAAATGAAGGTTTCGTGGAATCGTGGAAACCCATCATGGACGCTAGTACTACATCAACTAGATTACGCGGCATCCCATCGCATATTGCCCGGAAACTGTCATATCCTTAGCTGTGGGAATAATTATAATAATTACAGTACAGAGCAATGCGTCGAGTCGTGACGCAACGTAGAACTGGATGTCTTTCCTCCCGAAAGACACGTCGTCCCTCTCCCACTGCTGCTGATCCCTTCTATTCTGGAGACAACGGAAACATAAGACAACTTAACAGAAAAGGCTTAGGTAGATTGTCCGCTCGCCCAAGGTTAGAATGCTTGCGTATGAAAGAAACAAGACGAGTTATTAGAACATTTTGAATCATAGATATGGCAGTCGAAAGATCATTCTAAGCACCGCATTCATAAATGAATGCCCGGTACATCACCGTCCTTTGCTATGGTCACGTCTCTCACCATGGCGAACCGCGGATACTCGCACTGCCGCCGAGTGTACTACCGCTGTTGAGCTACATGAAATGGACGTCAGGTGTCAAGCCCTTAATCATGATCGGCTCGGCTGGGAACTCACAACATTGGATATTTGTTTATGAATTAACGCAAGATCTGTTACAACCATCGCATCGGTAACCAGGGAAAAGAGCCTTGAAAGGAGCACGTACAGTCAACATAAGACATCGCTCCATTATTTTGATCCTCCACAAGCATATCACTGAACTCGATTTCAGCGGCATCTTGATTCTGCCTTGCAATGAATATTTTTGGTTTGCGGCCACCGCGGGAGGATATACGTTTTGTGAGGATGTTATGAACTTGTGTGGAGCGTGTTGTTGGAAGGTGCGGGAGATGGTGCTGTTTTGAAAGCGTTAAGATATCAGACATAGGTCGAAAACGAGATGAAGGGAACCAAGGACGTACTAATCGAGGATCGAGTGCCATGAAATCATCTATTCCGAATAGATCTTGTAGGAGTTGCGGCGACACCCCTGAACCGATCCAGAATATCATTATCTCGTCATTATCTGCAATTATCCGTCAGCACCCGTCAAACACTTCAACCCAAGTTAGAAGTAACGTAGAAATCATGCGTACCAATGAGATAAATCCCACCAGCCTCCATAAAGAAATGACTGTTCCTCATCAAGGAGGGCAGCTGAATCTTCGTGTAGTCATATTGCACCAGATCACCTCCGCCTTCAGTGCCGGAATTGGGGTTAGAATTATCCGCAGCATAAACTTGAGGTAGCGCAATTTGGTCGTCGAGGTCGTGCAGAGCGAGAAGGCGCGGATAGAGCGCATGTATGAGGTCACGAGGGGGGAGGGAGAGAATACGGTGAGCGGTATAGTTTCGGACGTCGGAGGAAACATGGCGGCCTTTGAACAGATGAATTAAAGGATATACACAATTTAAAGGAAGGGAAAGGTAGGACACGTACCTTTGAGGGGCTTAGACTTGAGGAGGCCGAGGAGGAGTGCGGGCAATGCCTTGAATGCTTCCGGGATGATGAGCTGAGGAAGAGATGCAGTTATGTATAAACAGAAAACATGGGGTTGGAGGTAGATAGACGGCATACTTGGGACGCGCGTGTCGCAGCAGCACATTTCGTTCGGTAACCTAGTAGTATCGCAGAGCATTTTTCTGTCAATTCATCCCGTATCGCACTTAGTTTCTGCTTGCCCATGTTTACCATTGCTTCAACCGGCGTCAGTCAACTTCACTTCAAAAGCTTCAAGCGCCATACTTACCCTCACGAGCAAACCGACAAAACACAGTATCCATATCCGCATACTGGAATACGTTCCCAGCCAACTCTACAATCTGCAATGCGAGATTGATCACGCGTACCCTCCGCTCGCCCCACACAGTCGTATATAACGTCGCACACTGTATATGTGCGTACTCGCGTGGACTGAGCGAGCCTGAGTATTCGAAGTCGGCCATGACCGCTTTATCCGCGTCCAGTGTACCGAAGTCGAGATCAGTTGGATTGCTTTGGACAAAATTGCCGAAGTGTTTCGTTATGCGTAGACCTGAGAGACTTTTGCTTAGTTCTCACCAATAACGAACAAAGGGACAGAAGAGCCCACCGGATGAACACCGGAACCGCATCGTAGCATTATATCCTTGATATCGCCTCATAACCCTCTGTAACTGCGACTCCAATGCCACAGCATCCCTGCTAAAATCAAACCTCGGATGGAAAAACAACTCTCCACCTGTCTGACTCGCAACGGCACCAACTGACCCGATATCCATATATTTGTTTGGGGCGAGGAACATACTCACGCCAATACCCTCCTCAGCTAGTTCCTCGCCTATATCAAGCCAGGACACATCTCTTGGTTTGTGGAGCGTTTTTTCTTTATCGGTGTCGTAGAGGTCGGGCTCAATAGGCGCGTTTTGGAGGGCACCGAGTCCGGTGTTTGGCAGTGTGGAATGAAGGAGGATGGCATGCCCGCCGCGTCCTGCCTAAAGCGGGTTGAGACAAAATAAGGTGAATCAGGTTGGAGAACGACTTGCAAGTAACGCCAAGATGCTACGGAGTGTGGAACCCAATGAAGAGTCTCTTGAAGGGTATTCTGCGAATCGTTGGGGCAGCGCATCCAAGAGAGCTTCGATAACATGTCTAATCACAATCAATATGCAAGGTAGCGAAGACGTGTTGTATATCGCACCTTCGGGCTATAGGATCCACGAACGCTCCGCCTCGCAGAGGTACAAACATCTCATCCAAATCTGCAACGACTAGCATTGGCGTAAGATCTGACTAAACCATGGAAGCATTAATATCCATCAATATGGAATAGACGCGTATTCTCGCACATTCAGATCGTAGAAATGCAATGTTCTGTCATATGTCAGTAGTGCAATTTGGCTTGCGGGAGGGAAGCAAGGGTCCAGCTGTTGCCCGTCAAGACTTGTGCCGCCGTATAACACAGTTTTGAGCAAGTCACACGATGCTTTCAGGAAACCCGTCTCGATCGCGTCATTAGACACGTCGAAGGCGAAGATGTAGTTCATAGGTAGGGGTTTCTTGGACCCGTTCGGCGAAGGTTCAACAGAAAAATAAGAGGGATTGATCTTAGGAGGAGGATGCTGGGCCCAGTATTCCTCAGGTACCACGAATTCCACTGTTCCTCGGTTGAGTTCTGGCCGTTCCGCATGGTCCATGCGCAGCATACTGGCGTCAAGGTTGGAGAAATAATCCGTTGAGACTTGTGGTGATAGGACATAAATCTGATTGCAGATGAACGAAACGGTAGCAACGTGCGGGCGTACCTTCAGTCTCATGGCTACACAGATTACACTTCCACCTCATGCCTCCTGCAACCCAGGTACACCACGGGTTGACATACCCCCTACACTTCGCACACCGAGGTGGACCTTTTGGCCCCAAATCCACCACTGGAATACCTTCCTCCCGTGCATCCAGGTCCGCAAACGGCTGCACAACTACGGATAGAGGTATTGAACAATCGCTTGCGAGACGAGAACTTGATGGTACATTCCAAGTCGTCACCCGAATAAATCTAGGAGAAGAATTGCCTAAGAAGAGTCCAGAAGCAGACTACGTCAGTCCAAATGACAAGGAAGCGAGAGGCACGCACCTTGATCAACAGTGGTAAACTCGGATGTGGACAGAGGTACATGGGCGCCTGGAAGAGTCATGTAACTCTTGTCCTCCCATGCTTGACGATCTGCTTCAATGGCCTCGATAGGTGAGGGAACTTGGCTAGGCTCAATGCGTGGTCGGAGTCCTTCACGAAACAAACATGAGGATTTATTCAGACACAAGGATATGTTGGCGATGCGCACCTTGGTAACCGAGTCCGGCGGTGTGTGGAGGTTGTGGAATGTGGTTTTGCATCGGCAGTAATGGATCTTCCCTTCCTCTGCCAGACCCATGTCCGCTCGGCCCGAATTGGTGTTTGTTTATACCCCCCCCCGCAGCAAACACTGTCGACGATAATTGGTTGACGTGTCTTCTGGCCTCGGCCCCATGTATCAGTATTTCAGCTCCCTATACACTCGTTATAACATCTCTATCTTGGGCAGTATATGCAACGCCCTCTTTACTCTGTCACCCATCACATATGCAATGAGCCAGTAGATTCACTTGGGACAACATTCATCTCGAATATACAAGGACCTCCAAACTCCTAATCCCTCATCCCTGTAGCAATTTCTTCGAATGGTGTATCTTCCCCATTTGCCTCCGAAACCGTCCTGCATCAACGCATGGAACGAGGACCTCAACAGCGAATCGGGCTAAATTCGGAAGCTGTGCGTGCGATGGCACAGCCTCAGCGAGATATCATCACAGACAGGCACTTGCCTCGAGCCGTTTATTTATAACCACGTCGATATACTTGGATCATTGCCACAATCACACAGGAATATCAACACAATAGCAAAGACTTATTAGCTTTGTCGCCTTCTCTCGTTTTTCGCTGCATCCCCGCGCTGGGGGCTGTACTTTTCAAGCGATTGGCGCAGGATCATTGACGAGTCCAAAAAGCTGTTTATGGCGTGGCATTCCTTGTTCTTCGAATGCTGCTACATCGTTTTCGTGGCTATAAAAGCCCCCTTTGGTCACATCACCCATCCCAAGCACCTCCGTTACTTGGCTCGCAATCGTTACCCACTTTCTGACGCCTACACCCGAACGTCGTATTGTCCAGCAGAATGAACCAGAGCGGATTTATCCCCACCAGCCGTTATCCGCTATGTCCCAACGAGAGCTATCTAGCCTCGCCCTACAGTACTTATCCTTGGGGGACCGAGTGCCACTCATGGATGCCTTATCATTCACCTGCATCCATCCAAATGCCGTCGGCCCAAAACAACAATGCAGGCTACAATAACCTTCACATTCCTTGGGTGCCCACTATCCATTCCAACGAGATTCTACATGACTCCAGCTATGCGGGAGTCGCCTTCCCAACGCCACAGAACGCCGCCTCTCGTGTAGATGGTCCTTCGTGGGCACCATCGAGCGCTAACTTCGATGTTGCGGAAAGCGACAAAATACGTCGCGACAGTTCGGACGGGAACAAAGTCGAGACCCGACGCCCTTCAATCGGCGGTCTGCAGGGGCAAGAGCTGTCTCAGTTCCCACAAGTCTCAGACGCATACCTAAACACCAGGAAATCCGAGGCTCATACCGTGTCGCCGAAGCCTTCCACTACATCTTACGGTTCTACAACCAGCACCGTCAACAACATAGGCAACACTTATCGCATCACCAGCTATGCATACAAACCCCCCTCGGCGTGGTCCGAGACCACCCTTTCTTTGCGGGATTCCCCTAAGGATGGGAGTGAAAAATCTGATCAATAATGTCGATTTCCCCCGCGCTGGAGGCACGGGTGCCTACAGCTTGAGTTGAAACGGCGGGGCGAACTTTAGCCGTTGAAGGAGAAATAATGCTTGTTCGTTTGCAAGAGGGAATTGAATTCATTTATAGTGACTGGAGACGAGGCTATTCTTGTTTGGCTTCCTTAGTAGTAGATATAGACCCCAGGAAACAGCGAAATCTACAATCCTGTTGACGGAGTACGGGATTCGCTAAACCTTCATGTCCCATGAAAAAAAGGAACACCAGTGGAATCAGGTAAGGATGGATGGGCAGTACGAAAACGAAAGCCCGTGTTTGTCAGGCATGAACCAGTTGGTACGAGCGAGCTGACCATAGATTGAGCGATGCCGCCACAGCAGCCTAGATAATTACTAGCCGGTTTCGTAGTCAGTTTAGGACCTACTGATGCTTACAATATGGATGATTTGGGTCGAACGGATATATAGTGCCTCCTCATTACTGCAAGCCTACAATAGTGGACATCACTACGAGTCTGGCGCCGATTCATGAAGCGTTATAATAACGGTTACCAAAATGTAGGATGGGCTTCGGCACATTGTCACGATGAATAGGCCATGTGAATCATACAATATGCCCGACCTGCGGAAAAAAGGGGGAATGTTGACAAGAAACGGGTCCCCAGGCGGCAGCAACGACTCAGGATTATCCGCGCCGCAGCGTTTTAGGAGACCAGGATTCAGTTTCATCAGCCGGCTTCGATGGGGAGTCTGTCAGAGGCGAATCTGTAGCTCCCAGATTTTCTTGCGCTGGCGTTGCCTGTGGATGGTCAGGATCGGGCTTGAGTTGACTCCGAGGTTGTTGCAATCGTGCACGCTTTGCAGTATCCTCTTTGATACTCTGTTCGATCCTTAGCCGGGCCTCCCTCTCTTCTCGATCCCGGGCTTCAATCATAGCTGCGTTGGCAAGCACGCGTTGTTGGCGTTCCAAATCTTGTTGCAGTTCCTAAGTTTATTGCGCGCGTCAAAAAGTCTCTCGCGTGACGACATCCGACTTGGCTCACTTCAATTGTAGGTGGATGCTTCCTCGTATGTGATAGCCACATGCTCCATTGAACTAGGATAGCGATATGAGCATTATTATTGACGTAGATTAACGACGAGTGCACACCGGGTAATCGCTTTCCACCCCCGATATAACTCCAAACATCCTCTGGATTCCTATACTGCACGGTGCGCTTCGTCCGCCGAGGGTCTGAAGTTGCATAATCAGTCGATGGCCGAGGTGAGTTGAGTATGGAGGCTAGGACGAACCGTCCGAAGTGCTCGGGTGTTCATAAAACCGGTTTCCTGCAGAGACCTTGGTATTCGTTTCATTCTTTTTCTGGAAACCAATAATGGACGCTGAGCAAACCTTCCAGGTCCCGACCAACGTATCGTATCTGAGCTCACAAAGATCAGGCATGTTTACAAACATATGATGTGACAGGCTCACCGGTTTTCGTATTAAGCTGAATATTCTTGCAAGTAACGACATCTTAGTCAAGGTTGAACGTTGATGCAGGACGTGGTGGGCGAAGTCCGAGTTTCAGCGCTCAGCGCTCAGGAAATGGATGGGCGGCTGATCACGTGTATTTATCCACAATCACTGAGCACCGAACATTTTTCATTAGGTTTTTCCTTATTTTGCCTTACATCTCATCATGTTCTAGCCCTCTCATTCAGGCGTTTCGAATTCGAACAACCGTTACCCCGGGATAGCCACATGAGATTAGCATGTCCATCAAGCACAAATCACCAGAGTGATTGCGTCCAGCCCTTGGGTCAACGCTCAGCCGTTACACTGGAACTGTCTTAGGATTCATCTGCCCATAGCTTGATTACTGCTCCTTAATTCAGAAACCAACCATCATGACGCACTATCTCTTCTGGGGCCGCCGTCTTAACAACCATGGATACCGGTCTATCTCACTATGAGTTTCAATACGAACATTATGCTGGACACCCTGGGCACCCATGAATCACGCCACGGAGAGCACCATGAGCATCATGGGCAGCATGGACGTTTGGCACATTGTGGTCCTCATGAGCACTTTGAACATATGGAACTCACGGAGGATGCTATAGTCATTGTTGTTAGCTTCTTGCGGGGACATTTTGTGCGTAGTAGGGTATATTACATCCAACTGTCCCTACTAGTCTGGCACCGTATCTGCCATCTCTCCCGGTCCTGAACGAAAGCTTGTTGAATCCATCTAAGGATATGTTCGCGCGTTTAGTCCTGATGAGCATTATCCCTTCGACTAAGTTTTGTCTAGTCCAATGGCTGAAGCATTCCTCCGCTTCAATCGGTTGCGTCTCTGTTCTATCAGCTTCTTTGTCACATAGGACACATCATCGCCCCTTGTTCCATCCATCCCAGTTGTCCTAAGGACTAGACTGTTGGACTTGTTCAACTCATGGTTCGCTTTTCGGGGATGTCGATCTTCGGGGAATTATCGGGCAACTTCACGCAGGAAGGCAAGGAAGGTTTATTCAAGACATAAGACAGGATGCTCACGGTCAAAATCAGAGAAGCTAACAAATCTCCCAAGAATACGGAGAGAAATATACTTCTTCCGCACAAGGAGCGTCGTAAATTTAGTTCACTCCCACCCGTCCTCTGCCCTAGGATGGCGGAGGTTTTAGTTGGGCTGCCGCGACCTCAGCAGCACCCAGCGGTACTGGGAGGCATTTTCACGCTGGAATATTCGGAGAACCAGTGCAAAAGATGGACGCTTCATGTCGCTCAGTTGACGAAGGCACCGGGACCCTCTAGGTTACTCCATACAAAATATGTGGATAGGTGATATCCATTAAGGAGGCGCACTCTTGTGGCAATAGAACGGCGTAGTGAAAGATGGCAGGGGGATCTTGACATAAAGATCAAGCTGCAGAACAGAGTGGAAGTGCTTATAGGTGACTTCCTATTACTACTTTATAATATCGCAGCCCTCAGTTCCACTTGGTCTTGAGTAAATGAATACCAAGCATAGGTTATACTTGGAAACAAGGGGTACTCGAGGGTACCCTACAAGTGTGTCGGCGGACTAACGTCGACGGCAGCGGACGTTCCGAGCCATTGGTAAATCCCAAAGACCAAAGTAACTTCCGATGCCTCGCACAGAATGCAGGTCTTACGCAAGGGAACATTACTAGAACTACCGTGTATCCGATTCTATGAATACATCGGAGAAGCATGAAGAAGAAGTTAAACAGAATCTTGAAGAGATAACGTGTCTATTTGGAGTCTTGCTTGATGTCAGGAGTCTGGTGGTCGTGAGATATTTCTATCCAAAAATAACAACCATCAAAAAGAAACTGGATGCTCGGTCAACCATTCACTCCAAACAAAGTTACTCTCCGGCGTCCTAGATCCACACACCTCGTCCATGGGATTGATATGCTATATGTATGTTATGTATCTGAAATCACAGCAAGAAAGGAAGCGTATGTGTGAGTGCAAATGCCTCAGACAGCAGAAGCGATTGATCACAACTGCTTTACGTATTTTTATGCACATTGCTTTGAGTACCCCCTTGTCTGATACGTAGCCACTGGCATTACTAACAACGACTCGGAGAGCAAAGGGTCATATCAATGACAGCAAAACATCGTAGGTTTGCGAATCCGGAATCCATCGCATCCCAAGCGAGGGAGCGTCAGAATCGATGACATGTCTACATTCAGCACGGGGTCGTGACTCTCCCTACCGCCGTGCTTCTTTGGATCCCCGAGGTGGTGTGACGCTATGGATATCGTACGCTGTTCATGGTTCTTCGTTCTAATGGAGATTGTGACTTCCTCCAGGAAGCGCTCATGGAGTATATCCCTTCATTCCCATGGAGCCTGGTTGTGCTGCGGTGCGCTATATAAGAACGTCTAAAGTGCCATCGCAAGAACCAATCTCACACCTCAAGTGGTTTCCTCTCACTGTTAGCCATGATATCTCTTTTTGTTCAAGTTGTTTCACTCTACGCAGTCTCATGGGCCGCGTGGAGACTCTTGAGACGTTTTGTGGTCAAGTCACCTTTGGACATTTTGCCGGGCCCGCCCTCTAGTTCATTTCTCTCGGGTGAGTAGACGCTACTGTCCGGATACGAGCAAGTCAATGATCCTGGAATACAATAGGCAATATTTCACAACTGTTCGACCCGCTTGGATGGGATTTCCATCACCACATCCTCGAGCGTTGTGAGTGTTCTGGGCTTCCTTGTTTTTTCTGAAACTCATGGGTCGTGGCTAGATGGTAGGGTCATGAAAATCCGGGGCCCACTGGGTGTAGGTCACCCTTACTGGTCTCACTCTTAGACGTAGTATTGACCAAGAAAAGGAACGCGTTCTGGTGACCTCCGACCCGAAGGCCCTTCACCACATCGTGGTCAAGGACCAGTACGATTATGAAGCCATTGGATTTATCAGGTGTGTTTGTATTCGAGAAGGGTACATGTGCAGGCTCCCATGTTCGGTCCTCAGTCGTAACAAGAGCTTCTTCGGTCAAGGTCTTCTCTCAACCTTGGGTAGGCCTCCTCCTATTGACTACCGGTTTCGTTCTCTCACGTATCTACAGGTGAGCAGCATAGAAAACAGAGGAAAATGATGAACCCTGTTTTTTCGATCAATCACATGCGTGAAATGAGTGAGATGGTTATTGCTCAACTCTTGCGTAGTACTCATCCGTGCGTCTTGTAGTTCCTTTGTTCTATGAAGTGACAGAGCGGGTATGTTTTGCGGCTCGTGAAGCCCACTTATGCTTACAAGATTTCGAAACAAGTTACGGACAACGCTTGTGAAGAAGCTGGGGAATGGACCGCAGGAGATTGACATCCTTATGTGGATGTCAAGGACGGCACTCGAGTTGATCGGCCAAAGTGGGATGGGTTACTCCTTTGATGCCTTGGTGGATGACCACGCGAATCATCCTTTCCCTAAGTCGATAAAGAAGCTCAAGTAAGCCCTTGTCCAGCTTCGTTGGTGTAAGGTACCTGAAGGCTGCCTGTCTTCCTTGCTTCCAGTCTGCTCAGTGGCGGACCCTTCGGCTTCTTCGTCAACCAGATGGTTTTCCCGGTTGCTGCAAAATTTGATTATCCGCGCTTGAAGAGATTCATCGTGGACCATATCCCTTGGCGACGAGTACAACGGATTGCGAAGCTGATCGACCTCATGCACAATACCTCAATCGAGATCATCAAGGCGAAGAGAGATGCTTTGAATAGCAATGACCCAGCCGTTGTTGCAGAGATGATGGAAAAGAAGGACATCATCACCATCCTTAGTACGTACGACTACTACTCAACTCATCTCAGTAAACTAATATGGAAATCAGTGAAGGCGAATCTTCAAGCAGCAGAAGGGGAGCATCTGAGCGACGAGGAAGTCTTTGGGCAGGTATGTCTTCCTGTGCTTTTCATGAATTGTCTTTTCGTGCCTAATGGTCCGCAGGTTGCGTACGTCATTTTGGAGCGCCTTTGATCTCTGCTGAGGTTACCATTCCCGTCCAGGACCTTTGTGCTCGCAGGCATGGAAACGACATCGTCGGCGTTGTCCCGGGTTCTTCACTTACTCTCTAGGCATACGGATGTTCAAAAGAAACTACGCAACGAAATTCGTGAGGCTCAGAAGGACGGGAAGTTGACTTACGACCAGCTAGTCTCCTTGCCATACCTGGATGCGGTCTGTCGAGAGACTCTTCGAGTGTAAGTGGCAGGTGGTCCGTATAAGTAGCACTATTTGATTTCGCGATGCAGATATCCTCCTATCAATCTTGCTCCCGTGCGCACGTATGTGTTTATCTTTTGACTATATACTGTACCGTTACCCTAATGCTCATGCTATCCAGAGCACGCAAAGACATGATACTCCCTCTTTCGAAGCCGGTTATTGGTGCAGATGGCAAAGAGGTGGCTGAAGTCATGGTCCCGAAAGGCACCGACGTTATTATATCCGTCCTCGGCTCGAATACGAATCCGGATCTATGGGGACCAGACGCTCTTGAGTGGAAACCTGAACGGTGGTTATCATCTCTTCCCGAGGCTCTTGGAGAAGCACATATGCCTGGAATCTACTCTCATCTGTTCGTCCTGACCGTCTTGTCTCATGTTGCATTATGTTGATCAACTATTGTGCAGGATGACATTCTTAGGAGGCGGCCGTGCTTGCCTGTAAGTAACCTCATACTCGAGTACTTCAACCAGTGTCAGTAAAGGATAATTTCGCAGTGGTTTCAAGTTTTCCCAATTGGAGATGAGTATGTCATCCTCTTCAATCTGATGGATCTGCTCTTACGCAATGAATGCCCGGCAGAGGTTGTCTTGTCCGTTCTTCTCAGCACCTTCCAATTTGAGGCTTCGAAGCAACACGAGATTACGTGGAAGATGACAGGTATCGCTGGACCCTATGTTGAGAATCTGGACCCTGCTCAGCCTCAGTTACCTATGGTTATGAGTTTGGTGGATTGAAGCTCTGTCCCTTGTAAATACTTACGCCATTTTGGCGGACGGCCTTATCTTGTATCCGACTACGTTATCTATCAATAGTTCTCTGCTTCGATCGAATGTATGACACTCATGAACTTTTACTCTTGTCCAGCCATACTGGGTGGTCTCATGGCCTAGCGTGTATGGGCGAAAAGCTCAGTCGTCATAGCGGTTAGAGGTTACTGTGATAGTGGTGCCCGGTCCGTTACAGCCGAACTAACGAAGTTTAGATTACGGATATTAATGGAATGATGTGTGGTGGACGAATGCGCACGATAGAATCAATTCGGAGCTCACAGCACAAAAAGGTGGTTTTTATGGGTATCTACGACAGGAGGGGAAGCGACGCATTGCGTACCGGGAGTTCACAGCACAAAAAAAAGTGAACTCCGGAATATAGGAAATTTTCGTTAAATACTAGCCAGTAGTTTATTCTTATTTACCCGCGTCTCCCGTCAATTCGTTCCTCCTAAAGCCCATTCGACACAATCACAAACATATGACGACGTCGAGCTTGTCCCCTCTCGATACGAATAGCTAAGTCCTAATGCACTTGCTAAGCTACGAGAGGCGGAACGAACGTAAATTCTCCTTCCGCCTCCTTCTGCAAGTCCGATGTCGGGCAAGGTGGATTGAGAATTGTGACTTGGGGCTGATGTTGATCTGCTGATGTTGAATCATCAACTCGGCTCGAGTGGTTGTACCTGCGCCTTGGATACAGAAGAAAGAATCTATTTATTATATGGCACTCCTGTCGCAGTCAGCCCTTCCCGGATCTCATGGTGAGTTTTGTCTTCCCTACACAGAAAGGGTCCATCGCAGACCAACAGCAGTTGCTACTCGGATGATGTTTGTGAATAATTTCGACTTCATAAGAGTCCTCGGAGTGTAGCATACTCTCCACCAATGAGGTTTCTATTCTCCAGTTCTTGTTGTACTTCCTGCTAAGATTATCTTTGTCTATGTGTCCCTCAGAGCTATATACGGTGAGTGTTTTTTCCCTTCTTGATGACTGTTGCCAACATCTCTGTTGCACTTCCGGTTCATTAATCTACCAAGGATTATATACAAGGGCGAACTTGGTTCAATGGCCAACTACTAGTCAGGTAATGTGCCTCACCTCCGTTATATCGAACGGGTGACCGTTCCTGGGAACTAGGAACAGAAGAATTGTTGTGCATTCAATCTCAAGCCCTGAACTAAGCGGGCACAGAATGTCACCATATATTGAAGGAACGGTAACAAAAAACATGATATTCCAACCTCATCACTCTTGATGTTTGTGGCGGATTTGATCAGCGGTGGCTACCCTAACTGGTTCCCCTGCCGGTATCTTGCCAGTTGGTTACTGTGATGGCGAGGAACTGATTATTAGTGCTGCGAGCGACCGTGGTGATGACAGTCGCTTGGGTAATGGTGCAATATTCCCCAACCCCGAGTTCCAACTGATGTCACGATTGTATCTTAGGTGATTTGTTGAATGGCGATATTGTAGAGTGCCAATACGATAGCGGCATCACAGCAACTGACGAGTTGGACAAGATTGTGGCAAAACCATAGGTGTGAGGATATATATATCGTTCTTGTTCTTATATATGTATACATCATATCAGAGTCGGTATAGCCACCGTACATCCTTGCCTACTTCAGATATCGCTCTCTCCCCTCCCATAAAGTATAGGCAATGGCGACTTATTCTTTGGAGGAAGTATACTCCTTGTTGCATGACTCCTTTTTGGGGTCACTTGGAGTCTCATTCGTCAGCCTCTTTGGTGGTGGGATGCTGACTTTGGGGATAGAATCTTTGTTTCTACTACATCCTAAAGAGGCTGTTTCAGCATCTAATCAGCAACGGTTCTTGAGGGCATATATCATTGTGCTCTTGATGACTACCATCACCTTTGGGGTTCTGACCTTCCTACGCACAAACTCACAGGTTCTGTTTTCTACCCAGTTCCATCCTGGATCACAAGACCCTAAAAGTGTTTTGCAACTTGTGACAAACGTAGGATGTATATTCATTATGTGCCTAACAGATGGGATTCTGGTAAGAGGATCTCTCCATAACCTTTGTGTCCTTTGGGATCAGGCTAATCAAATATTCAAGGTATGGCGATGTTTCATGGTCCAAAGAGAACTTGGACCGAATCACTTGAGAATACAGAATGTGTTTTGGGTCTTTCCGTTGCTCCTGCTGACCTTAGCCGCCGGTATGATTCTACTGAAGTCTCGAGGGGATGTGCTAATTCTCAATGAGAAGCAAGGCACAGGAACCGCTGGAGGTGTTTTATGCAACAGATCTCAATCCCCGCTTTTAGCTTCCGACCTCATGGTAGTAGCATTCTCCTCCAACATCCTCTTAAACATTTTTGCAACTTCCTACATAATCACTCGCCTGCTCCTGCACAGACGCATGTTGATAGCTTGTCATGGGGGAACAGTACATACGATACAACATCTCTGCATCACAGGAATTCTTCTGGAGTCATCTGCTATCAACGTGCCAGTCACTGTTGCTGCAGCGGTAGGATTAAGGGCAGAGAAAAAATTTGGGCTAATTACCGCGTGTGTCGCCCTTGCCAGTCAGGTATGTTCCTTCATGGGACAGACATACAGCGCCATGGCGGCTAACAGTGCTCAGGCATTTGCAACTATTCTGATTATCCACCAAGTCGCTTTGGGCAAAGCATTTGATCAACAAAACGAGGGCAAGAGAACGAGGCGGGGAGAGGAGAAATTTACTTGCAATGAATCCCAGAGTCCGCCTTAAATAGTGCGGGAAGGATAAGGTTTTTCCTTGTAACATAGTTTCGCATATGCGCGGAGATAGTTATGGATCAATAAACCTACCGTTGGGAACGATTAGGCGATGGCGTTCAGCTGCCAACGAGGAAGCGAGCGGAAGGGGAGGGGGTTATCAACGAGGAGCAGCGGCAATAAGAGAACAAGACAGTGGACCAGAATCCAATGCCTAATCGAACTGTTGCCTCGAGTTACTCGTGATGTAATCATTGGTGCTGGTCGTTGCTGCTGATCCAAAGCCATGACGGCTCTTTCCAGGAAATCACGCCTTGACATCCCGGCAATCGGAAATTCTCATTTTACTTACTGCTCGCTTGGTGACATTCAAGAGCGAAGTTTCTTCCGGGATCACGGTCACGACTCCGTCAACACCCTTCATCGACTCATACGCACGCTGTCAAAAGCTCGCCCACTATTCCCGTAGTAAGCCTCTCCATGCTACCATGCATCTCCGTGAGATTTCCCCCATACAATGGATACTCTTCTCCCTTAGGATTTGATAAATCAAGCAATCAGTGACAAAATAAAGGATAAGCAAAAGTGCTCAAATTCAAGAACGTGCGTCCCTCCGAACCACCGGGGCTTCTCTACGCAGGGTTGTACCAGTCTGCATTTGATATCGATGCCGAAAATACTTCCATCATGTCCGCTCTACTACCAGGCACGTCGAGGCCGTCTCATGGAGCATACAGGGCATTGGAGGGATTTTCGGCAAGGCGGGGAGGGGAGAGGGCCGAGGCTTGGCTGAATCTGAGGTATTGAAGGCTTGAGGGCTCCCATCTTTTTCTCCTTCCGCCTCTCCCACCAGAAACCGAAGGCTTTACGAGGAGTAACTGGCTGAAGGGAGCATGCGAAGTTCAGCGAGACAGTGCAAGGCATTGCTGATCTGTAGATGGAAGCTTTGGATCTTGGGCTCCACGAACCCAACTCCTGACAAATAAATTGGTCAGACCACGATCCAATCTATGAATTTGTCGTCACAGGACGCAAGCCTCTCCTTCACGGTACAAAGATGCCCAACCAAATTTGATAAGGTGCGCGCAGCCTGAACGTCTGAATCCTGATTTCTCTCCTGCGCTAATGTGAAGACTAACGTCGAATTCACATCCCTCTGAGAAACCATGCTGAACAAAACTTACCGTAGTCGAGAGGGACACATACCACACGCGAACGGTGGAAAGGCTGTGAACGGGGACCTCCGGCCAGCGGGACTAGCTTTACAAGTCCTTTCCTATTGTCAGGACGTATAGTTGATTCGCATGTTCGTCGATAGACGCCAACCGGCTTTTCAATCGACCGGCCGAACATTCACCTCCCCTATCCCAGGACACCCTCTCGGGCACGCCACCCCCCCTCTGCACACCCCCTTGCATGTCTCCTTGCCCGTTTTTGCTCAACCCACTCAGTGCAACCTTACACCATCAATACCTCCGCCATAGCCTTCCACAAACCCACTTCCGCCGCAGTCCCAACCCCCGTCAACGCATCCAATACCACATGTAAGCGGGAATTAGGCTCGCCTCAAAATGCTGTGCGTGATTTTCAGGGTAAGGTGGACGTCGGTCTGTTCTGTGCGGACTGAGACTTTCAAGCCTCTGGCGAACGTTCAGGTAGATGTGAATATTGCGTCAGTATAATTGACTCCGATTAGGGGAGAGGATATCGCAACTTCTTGCAGTTAAAAGTTCTGATATCTCGGTGGACGAATTGGTCCTCGATGCAAGGTATTCTAATCTGACTAGTTTGCCGACGGCCGTACATATATGTATGTATCAATTATGTCTGCATTGCACCAAAGTGTACGTCGTGCGTCTGATAGGACACTCTACATCGCTTGACACAATCTCCTATGGATAGAAAGCTCTCCCATCACTGAGTGACCCCGGGCGTGTGAACGCAGGCACTTTCCATGCACTCCGCGGACGGCGCTCCTGATATCCTGGAGCCGTATATGTGCTTCTTTTCTGGGTTATGTTATACACGTTATACATCTAGAGCTGCTAAGAGCCACAGGAAAGCAGAATGACACATTTGGCCACCACAGAGGTGGTTGAACACAGGCGTCATATGAAAACACAACACCTTGTCTATCTGTTCACAGAGATAACGACTTAGGATGCGATGAATGTCAGATTACAAAAGTGTTACTGTTGTCACTTAAATGACCTCTTACTGGGAAAAGTCAGAATGAGTCATATCTAAGCGTGTGGGAGTGGCTCAGGGAATATTTAACCTCTCCCTGTCGTCATGGTGCTTCTTTGGTCACCTGAAATGGTCCAGATGCTAAGTAGCACCATGCGTGACGCTTCTAACTGCGACTTCCCCCGGAATGTATTTGTAAACTATACCCGCTTACTCCCAAGATTTTGGTCATGCGATGGTTCACTGTATAAGAATCTCTACTATGCCCACCCAAGGTAGTCTCAGTGGCCGAAGCACCAGCCCTGCGCCTCAACTTATACTCTCTTTCCGCTTACTATGATATCCAATCTGGTTCGAGTTTTCTCGCTCTACGCAGTTTCATGGGCTTTCTGGAAGCTGCTTAAGCGTTTCATGGTCAAGTCCCCATTGGACATACTGCCTGGGCCACCATCAGGATCGTTTCTCTCTGGTCGGTACCAACCACTCTATGAGCCTGAGCAGCTTTCGCTCACGTTGGAAATGCCAGGGAACATTTCACAGCTATTCAATACAAATGGATGGGGATTCCACTATCACATTCTGGAACGCTGTGTGTCCGTTGATTGCTCTTAGTCTTCTAAGGCTTATCCGTTACCGTCAGTTGGACGAGTTATCAAGATCCATGGCGCATTGGGGGTAAGGCTCAAATTTTATTTCTCGACATGAGCTCTGAATGTGGACAGGCACGGATTCTGGTGGTATCCGATCCGAAAGCTCTTCACCACATCGTGGTAAAAGACCAATATGACTATGAACCAGTAAAATCCGTTACGTGCGTTGTATCTTCGAGGACAAAATTCTGGGTTGCTCATTTCGGGTTCTCAGTCGCAATACGGTCCTTATCGGCAAAGGCTTGCTCGCGACCTTAGGTAAGTCCCGTTCTGGTTTAGTTGCCAGACACCCTTTTCTCATCAATTTTTAGGAGAACAACATAGGAAGCAAAGGAAGATGATGAACCCTGTCTTTTCGATCAATCATATGCGCGAAATGAGTGAGTTGCTTATTTTTTGTCTGTCTTGTAACGCTCATTTGTACGTCAATAGTACCCTTGTTCTATGAAGTGACTGAACGGGTATGTTCTTGCAATTCGTGAACACCAAATCTGCTTATGAGATCCTCAGCTGCGGAAAGTACTGGTGAAGAAGGTCAAGGATGGACCTCAGGAGATAGACATTCTCCGTTGGATGACAAGGACGGCGCTCGAATTGATTGGTCAGAGCGGAATGGGCTATTCTTTTGACCCACTGGTGGATGACGACGAACATCATCCTTACCCTAAGTCCATGAAGAGGCTCACGTGCGTATTCCTCCTCGCCATGAACAGGTGTTTCACGCTCAGTACCTCCTCACCCATGTAGCTTGCTCCTTGGTGGACCCGTCGGTTTCTTCAGCAACCAGATGGTCTTCCCGTTGGCTGCGAAATTTGATTATCCACGCTTAAAGAGGTTCATTATTGAACATACCCCTTGGCGGCGAGTACAAGAGACCATGAGGCTGATTGATCTCATGCACAACACCTCTCTTGAGATTATCAAAGCAAAGAGAGACGCTATGAGTAGCAGTGACCCGGCTGTTGCTGCAGAGATAATGGAAAAGAAGGACATCATTTCAATTCTCAGTATGTTGACCTGCCCGAGCCAATATCTACCGACTGACACGGTACGTGAATTAGTGAAGGCAAATCTTCATGCGGATCAACAAGATCGATTGAGTGACGAAGAAGTCTGTGGACAGGTATGTCTACTTGTGGCTTCCACGAGTTGCTTCTGTGGGTCTAACTGCGCATAGGTCTCGTAGGTACTCGCCTTGGAGTGGTTTCGACTCCTACTGAGATCATCATTCCTGTACAGGACCTTCGTGTTTGCAGGCATGGAGACAACATCGTCGGCATTGTCCAGAATTCTTCACTTACTCTCCATTCATACGGATGTTCAAGAGAAACTGCGCAACGAAATTCGCGAGGCTCAGAAGAACGGGAACTTGACTTACGACCAGCTAGTTTCCTTGCCATACCTAGATGCGGTCTGTCGGGAGACTCTTCGAGTGTAGGTGGCGAATAACTCTAGAGGATGGCACAGAGATTTAATTCCGTGATGCAGATATCCTCCCGTCAATCTCGCTGGCATAAGAACGTATGTCAGTGTTTCTTAAAGACCTGTCGTTGCACTGACATGTTTCAGAGCATGCAAGGATATGATACTCCCTCTTTCGAAGCCGGTCATTGGTGCGGATGGCAAAGAGATAGCCGAAGTTATGGTCCCAAAGGGCACTGATATCATTATATCCGTCCTCGGCTCAAACACAAATCCGGATCTATGGGGACCAGACGCCCTTGAGTGGAAACCTGAACGGTGGTTGTCACCTCTTCCCGGGACAGTCGGAGAAGCACATATGCCTGGAATCTATTCCCATCTGTTTGTTTCGACTTCTTCACCACATGGTGCGGCATGCTAATTGGTTCATAACATGTAGGATGACGTTTTTAGGGGGCGGGCGTGCTTGCATGTGGGTGACTTCAGACTAAGGTGTTTTGACAAATGTTGGTAACAGATAACTTCACAGTGGTTTCAAGTTTTCCCAGCTGGAAATGAGTACGTCATTATCTTCATCCTGACAGTTTCATGCTTACATGATGACCGGCTCACAGAGGTCGTCTTGTCCGTTCTTCTCAGCACCTTTCGCTTTGAGCTTTCAAAGAAACACGAGATTACGTGGAAGATGACAGGTGTCGCTGGACCTTACGTTGACAGTTTGGATTGCACACGGCCTCAGCTACCCGTGGTCATAGGCCTTGTAGATTGAAGGCCATGTTCTCTCTTGCATTTCTTACTAAATAACGCTGATATGCTGTTGGAGGCGATGGATAGTCTCGTCTTATTTTTGGATCCCTATTCCTAGGCGCTCCCCCCTCTTCCATCTATGTAGTGTTTGTGAAATTTTTCTCTTGCTTTGCGTAGTAGGACAATCTTACAGGGATTTCTTGCGTACTGTGTTTCGGTGGGACAGCAAGTATGATATCTTGGGAGCAATAAGTCACAAGGTAGCTTATGGATATTAATAGAACGATAAACGAGTACGGTGGAATCGTGGATGATGAGGATCGGGCTGGAATCCCAACACGCAAGTTGGTTATATTGGTGCTACATAACGAGCGGAGCGATACAGGTTGCGTACATACAGTCCACGACACAGAAGTTCGTGAGCTCTTGGAACAAGAAATTTCTGTAAAATACCTCCCGAAAGTGTGCACCTACTTTATATGCTGCCGCTTTCGGCTTTGGTAGCGCATTCTCTGCCTTCACCGGGAGTCCTGTCAGTTTCCGTTGAATGATCCCCACCTCCACCGTTTTCAACTAATCCATTGCCAGGAACAAAGAATGGCGTGCTACCCGTGGACGAAGAGCTCCGGGACGATCAGCGATGTGATGACGAGGATTCTGAAATTTAGTCCTTGAGCGCATTATTTGAGTTGTTCGATGTGATAGAAAGTGACATTGCCCGAAGAAGACTTCACCGTTTGATATAACTTGTATGCTTTCCGGTGGTCTCTGTCGTACGGGAGGTGGTGGAAGTCGTTCCCCTTCTCTATCTGTAACATGGAGGACAGGGGTAGTGCCTCATGCTGCACTCGGATCCTCTGCATCCAACTTGCTCTTCTGACCTTCTGGCCTGTTCAGTTCTTCCTCTAGGCATAGAATAACTTCCTCGAATGTTAGCTGGTTTTCGTTTGCCTTTGTGCCGAAGTTTTTGAAGAAATCGGAGATGGTGGACGAGGAACGAGTGAAGCAAAGCGGATCGAGCATGGAGATGTTTCAACATGAGTGGGGGCATGAATGCTCTTTGTGACGCGCGATTTCATATTCTTGGTGCCAAGGTCTTAAACCGTACCCCGAGTTCTGCCGACAGCGGGAAATCGAGTATGCACGATTTGACGCCCACGCGCTGGTAGCGATCTTCGTTGAGGACATGTACAGCATGTGTGAGCGAAAAGCTTTCGACCATGGTTGGCTCAATGGTGTCTGTGAAATGGATTAGAAAGAGAGAACATAAGAAATCGTGAAAGCACACCCGAGTGAGTCAAGCCAAGCTGTTCGCCTTACCTGCAGCAGGTTCGGGCTCTTGCAGTTTCACCAGTTCCTCGTCAGCACCTCACCCATTCGAGTGTCTTCAGCCCCTTTACTTACTCCGTAAGTTTTTCAACTAACTTGTCCTTCCTGGCGTCCTCCACCTCGAGTTCCTCCTGATTCCCTTGAGCTCTTCCGTCAGATAATTGCGCTTCGCAATTTTGCGGTCTACATCTGCGTGAGCTTACCCTGCAGCTGCACTTGATCAGCTCTTTCTTCAGTACCAGGAGCACTTTGCGAAAACGGCCGTCGAAAGTGAGGCTCTCGAGTACGACTTGCAACTCTTGCAGCTTGCCCGTCGAGACGGCTGCCACAGAATCGCTGAGTTTGTTCGGCGCATCAAAGACGTTCGAAGCAACTTGACTAGTCAAGAAGTTGGTGATTTGGTCTTGGAATCGCGGATTGAGCTGCGTAATATCCTTGAATACGATTTCCAACGTAGAGGCGTGAGCGTACTAGTCGTCTTTGTTGTACAACTGTGTGTGCGGGTTATCCACATTGACGATAGACACCATGTGGTTATGCAGGAAGATACGTCTAGAGGAGACTGACTCCGAGGTCTGGTGTAGATGGCGGAACAGGCAAGTGCATTGGTAGAGAAATAGTGCTAGGCGCATCTATTGTTCACCACTTCGATGAGCTTGACGATCTGATACGTTGTACGGATACAATATCGGAGTGAGTCCTTCCTCCTTACCCTCGCCATCCTGTCCAGCAGCCGCAAACATACCAACCTCGTGTATCCACTGGATATCCGTAATGTCGTTTTCGTGTGCTCTTGCTTGAGTAGGAACATTGAGGTCGACGGGCCAATCGCAGTACTGGGTCCTGGAAGTAGTTCCTGACAGTTTTCAGGCACAAACTGCTTCGCTATAAGACTGATATTGGAGTTTGACGGTGGAGAAGAGTGTGAGGGTGGAGGGTGTTGCTGGAAAAGCTGATAGTACGGGTGAGGGAAGGTTCGTTGGAATTGCGGCGTCTCTCGTCCTCTGTGTTCCGCCCGTCGAGCAAGCAGTCGGAAGCCTGGACTTAAACATAAGAAAGACTTTTGAACGAAAGAGAACATGACGCGGTTACAGGCTGTCGTTGTCGAGGAATTGACCAGCCAATCCCACCTGACCAACACCTCACACAAGCACCCTCAAAGAACCGCAGACACATGTTTAACTGGAAACAAAAGGCCATCTTTTAACAAAGGAAGTGCGGTGACGGCGAGAACATTGGGATGGAGACGCCGGGGCGTCGAGATGTGACAAATATGGCGGATGTAGTAGTACGAATGTGGAAAGGGTCAAGTGGGAAGTTATGCGTAGATGATGACATGGAGAATACTCATTGGGATACGTCAAAAGTACGAGAAGCCAGGAGTGGACGGGGTAGCATAGTGGCGCACGCGTAAATGACAGGTGTGTTGCTTGATAGGCGCCAAGGTGCTGTCCCTCACTTAACGCCAACTCCCGCTATTACATCACGTGAGAACCTTCACACCAAGTACTACGTACTCTAATGCCTCGAGGCCAAATCGTGTCACAGCTATCCCACTTGCCCGTTGACCAGCATCCACTGTACATTCGTCCAGGACTTGTCGATTCGCAATGTTCTCTTGTCTGCGACGCTGCAAAAAGAAAAAGACAGGCGGTATCTCCGCACCCACCGCAACGACCTCTGTCCCTGGGACTCCCGCAGCCCCTGATGTCCTCCCGGGAGTCGAAACGCCTCCTCCTACGCCTGCGGGCGCGCCGACTCCCCAAACATCGGAGACCCCTCAGGCTTCCCCAGTAGTCCAAACCCCGACACCTCCCGCCAGTAATGAATATCAGCCTATCGTCTCGACACTGCAGCCAAGTTCGCCAACACGGCTCCGGGGACTGAGAGCAGTAGTAGAAGGACTCGAGCAGTTCTCGGGCCTCTGCCCACCCCTGAAAACTGCCGCCTCCGTATTCTTGATAATCCACAAAGTTTTCAATGTGGGTAGCCCGCTTCTATCGTAATCGCTGTATTGAGTTCCGATTCGCAGGGAGTAACCGCAAATAAGGACGATCTAGAAGAACTCAAGACAAGATCGGAAGCTATCCTGTTACTCGTGAACAGATACAGGGAAGCAGGGGCTTTGAATGAGCTTCAAAAGAGAGTTCAAGGTTTCTCCACGTGTGTGTTAGCCTAGCCTTTTGGATTAGTATCTGACTTTTCTTTGGCTACTCGCAGAGCTATCGAAAGTTTGGTTGAGCGCATCAAGCACTTGCAGGATCGGCCTTTAAAGACCCGTATTGCCGAGGTTTCGAAGGATCCGGGGACGATAAAAAAGATGTTGAGGAGCCTTAGCACTGTTTGCGATCTTTTCCAAGTAAGTTTTCGTACTACGGATCGCGCTCGTGTATCCATCACGCTCATCGTTCTCCGCAGATCGACATACAGCTTCACACCAATGTAACCATACAGGATATACTACAAGTAAGCAGTCCCGCATCTGATGAAGCAGGTCACGGCTCATTTATTCCATCAACAGTTGTTGAAATCGCGTAAGCTGCTCACCTTGGTGAGAATGACAACATGCGAAGCTTACATTATTACAGCGTCAATAGAGGAGCTTCGTTCTAAGAGGGCTTCATATAAAACTCGGAGCTCCGCCTACGGTGAACCCACAGGATGCATGTCGGGCACGCGTGTCAATATCCTTGAAAGGTTGGAAGCCTGGGCTCCTGACGAGCAGGGTGCCAAGGTGTATTGGCTCATGGGAATGGCGGGCACCGGGAAGTCGACGATTGCACATTCACTGTGCGAGTTCCTGGAACAACAACAGATGCTCGGAGCGAGTTTCTTTTGCTCTCGAACCTCGGATAAAGCCAGTAATCCGCGCCACATCATCCCGGGAGCCGTATACTACCTTTCCAAGGGTTCGCCCGCTATCCACGCGGAGGTCGTGAAATCCCTCGAGGAAGACCCGGATTTGGTCGAGTCGAAGGACCTCAATAAGCAGTTCAAAAAGCTCGTTGTTGAGCCATTGCAGAATGTTGTCGGCCGCGGGGACAAAATTTACAAGGTTGTCGTCATCGATGCTCTCGATGAATGTACAGACCCACGCTTTGTCTCCGACCTCATCCGGCTCATCCTTGATTACGCACCGAGCCTCCCCCTCAAGTTCTTCCTCGTCAGCAGAGCTGATCCCGCCATCACTGCCGCCTTCAAGTCCTCGCAGGCTTCTCATGACACTCTCGTGCTCCACGACGTCGAGAAGGACATAGTGGAAGGCGACATCCGACTGTATGTGAAGAAATCGCTGGCCAAGATCAAGGAGCACTGGGACCCTAACGGGGAGGATGGGTGGCCTCCCGACAATGAATTGACTCAACTCGTCAAGGACTCTGGGAAGCTTTTCATCTATCCATCTACAGCTGTGCGCTACATTTGGGATGGCGAGTCCGATTACTACAAAGAGCGCCTCACTGACCTGGTAAATCACGAATGGGACCCCGAACAAACTTCAGCCATTGACAGGCTCTATGGACATATTCTTACCCATGCTGGTCGTGGTCGGACAAAGAAAGAATTGTCACGCATGGAAGCCCTTCTCTCATTTGTTATATTTCTCCGGCATCCGTTATCTATCAATGCCGTTTCAGCACTATCGGGTATATCCAATCCTGTCGTCTGTTTATCAAAACTCAACTCCGTCATACACATCCCCACTGAAGAAAACGCGCCCGTCTCTCCTTTCCATGCATCTTTCCCCGACTTCCTCACAAATTCCAAACGCTGTCCACCCAATCAATTTCTCCCATTCACTACACCTCTCCATCCCGCCAACGCCCACGCAGACCTTGCACTCAAATGCTTGGAGCTCATGAACAGGTCGCTCAGGTACAACATGTGCGACGTCCCTCAGGAGTTGACTATTTCGCACAAGGACAGAAGGAACCAACCCGAGAATGCCAGGAAAATCCCCGAGGCACTCCAATATGCATGCGTTTACTGGGCCGTTCACTTCGGCGAGGCCCAGGACTCAAGCCACCCAGCTCTCATCGGTGCTCTACGCGAGTTCCTGAATGGCCACCTCTTACACTGGATGGAGTGTCTGAGCGTGATCAGCCAACTGAAGACAGGAATTCATTCGCTTTTGAGTGCAAGTGGCACCCTCTTGGTAAGTACTGATTAGGAGGTCAGGTTCATGCGCTGACGCGGTGGCAGGGCATCCAAAGTACAGATGTCAAGCTTTTGCGATCGCTTGCTGAAGACGCCCGTCGATTCTTGCAGTTTGCTTTTGAGTGCATCGAGCAGAATTGCTTTGAGGTTTACCAGTCGGCATTCACGTGGATTCCTAAGAATTCTTTGATGCGTCAGATGTATGGTGCGCGGGTGAAGCAGACGGCAAGGGTCGTAGTAGGTCTACCTGACTCATGGGGACCAATGGAGCTCTGCATCCAAGGGAATTCAACCTTCAGTTCCATTGCTTTTTCACCGGACGGCACGCGGGCCGCCTCCGGATTGTATGATGGGACAGTCAGGATTTGGAATGTGATGACCGGTGGGTTGGAAGCCAAGCTGGAGGGCCACACAAATTGGGTGCAATCTGTTGCTTTTTCGCCCGACGGCACGCGGGTTGCCTCCGGATCGCGGGATAGGACAGTCAGGATTTGGAATGCGGCGACGGGTGGGTTGGAAGCCAAGCTGGAGGGCCACACGGGTTCGGTACGATCTGTCGCTTTTTCGCCCAACGGCACGCGGGTCGCCTCCGGATCACACGATAGGACAGTCAGGATTTGGAATGCGGTGACGGGTGGGCTGGAAGCCAAGCTGGAGGGCCACATGAATGAGGTGGGGTCTGTCGCTTTTTCGCCCGACGGCACGCGGGTCGCCTCTGGATCAGATGATAAGACAGTCAGGATTTGGAATGCGGCGACGGGTGGGTTGGAAGCCAAGCTGGAGGGCCACATGAATGAGGTGGGGTCTGTCGCTTTTTCGCCCGACGGCACGCGGGTCGCCTCCGGATCGGATGATAAGACAGTCAGGATTTGGAATGCGGCGATGGGTGGGTTGGAAGCCAAGCTGGAGGGTCACACGGGTCGGGTGTTATCTGTCGTTTTTTCGCCTGACGGCACGTGGGTTGCCTCCGGATCATACGATGATACAGTCAGGATTTGGAATACGACGACGGGTGGGTTGGAAGCCAAGCTGGAGGGCCACACGGGTGAGGTGACGTCTGTCGCTTTTTCGCCCGACGGCACGCGGGTCGCCTCCGGATCGAATGATCAGACAGTTAGGATTTGGAATGCGGCGACGGGTGGGTTGGAAGCCAAGCTGGAGGGCCACACAGGTTGGGTGCAATTTGTCACTTTTTCGCCCAACGGCACACGGGTTGCCTCCGGATCATACGATAGGACAGTCAGGATTTGGAATGCAACGGCGGGTGGGTTGGAAGCCAAGCTGGAGGGCCACACGGATGAGGTGGGATCGGTCACTTTTTCGCCCGACGGCACGCGGGTTGCCTCCGGATCGTACGATGAGACAGTCAGGATTTGGAATGTGATGACGGGCGAGTTGGAAGCCAAGCTGGAGGGCCACACAGATTGGGTGCAATCTGTCACTTTTTCGCCCGATGGCACGCGGGTCGCCTCCGGATCAGATGATAAGACAGTCAGGATTTGGAATGCGACGACAGGTGGGTTGGAAGCCAAGCTGGAGGGCCACACGAGTTCAGTGTCGTCTGTTGCTTTTTCGCCCGATGGCACGCGGGTCGCCTCCAGATCACGTGATGGGACAGTCAGGATTTGGAATGCGATGACGGGTGGGTTGGAAGCCAAGCTGGAGGGCCACATGAAGGAGGTGGGATCTGTTGCTTTTTCGCCCGACGGCATGTGGGTCGCCTCCGGATCGGATGATAAGACAGTCAGGATTTGGAATGTGGCGACGGGTGGGTTGGAAGCTGAGCTGGAGGGCCACACGGAGAGGGTGACATCTGTTGCTTTTTCGCCCGATGGCACGCAGGTTGTGGCACCACCATTTGGCCGTGCTACAGTTTGGAACTCAACTGTAGAACAGCCCCGCAATGATTCACATAACATTGCACTCCAGTTCCATCCCCTTGCCTTGTCTGATGATTGTCACTGGTTGATGCATGTGCATCATCACTGCTGGATTCCCCCTTCTTATTGAGATATCTCCTCATCTGCATTTTTTGCTGACAAGGCCTGTTTCGGACTTGACTCTGGGTCTGTAGTTGTTCTGAACATAACTCCTGCAGCATAGATATCCAGCCTATGTATTTTGGTTATTAGTCTGTACTAATCTACTGACATAATGGTTGAGCATCACATTTTCATAATCCTGGTTTCAGGATTATCTTAAATGTTGTATCAGGTTAGTGATAGATTGCACTTGGCATGAGTTGAACCAAAACCCAACTTGAGGCAAATAGACAAGAAACAATACAGCAGGAGAATGTGCCACTAAATTATATAACCTTGTGAAATGTTATGAAATAATTTTTATACATGCCCAGTAGTATCTCATGTAGGTCAGATATATTGACCAATGTGAGAAGGAATATGTTGGATTGTGGCTGTGATAACAAACCAAGGCAACACACCAAATAATAGTTACTATATATTCCTGTAGTCTACAATGTCTGTATCTTGCACTTACACTTCCTGAGCCCTGTCAATTCCAAAGTGCTGAGTGCCATTTTGATGTACATTATTATTGATGTTGTCACATTTGAAACAGATTCTAGAACAGATGGCATTGAAATTGGTATAGTCATGTCCACTTGTATTCAAATTACAAAATCCACATGTGATGCATCCACAAACCACAAACCCTTTAACTATACAAAATAATACAGAAATGATTCCATACCACCTTCCCCCCCTGTACCCTAGTTGTTACACCACCTACTCACCTCAGACTCAGGACCAAAACCTTCCAAATACACTGCCCCTCTCCACACCATCACTGTTATTGTTACAAGTACTCCCAAACCTCAACCCTCCTCCAACCCCTTGTGCAACCCCCTGTGCTACACCAACCACAACGCCCACACCGCCCTTAACAGCAACACTCACAGGTCTCATTGGTGCCGAATCAAATACGTGTGGTGTCGGTTGTGGAAGGGGTGGGATAAGGACATCACCAATTCCAAGTGCGGTGCTCTGTGCACTTGTTGGGGTTGTAGGGGTGAATTTGTGTGAGGTTGTGATAGAGGAAGTGGTGTAGGCTTTGTAGGGGTAGGACGTGGTGCTGGAAGAGGATTGGGAAGGTGAGGATAAGGAGGAGTGTGGAAGGAAAAGGTCTCGGGTGTAGAGGGAGGGCGTAACTGGTGTGTTTGAGAGAGCGTCGTAGGATGGGGAGGTGAGCGTTCGACGGGCTGATTTGAGACGGGTTAGTATCTATCGGCAGGTACGCAGATCAGCCGCAAGAGAAATAGGGGAAAAGGAGTAGGCACGAACTTGTTCGTAGAGTCGTACCTCACCGTCCAAATGCTCCCGTGCCAACTGCTCAAAGTCTTCCACCTTTTGTGTATGGTATATGTCCATTTCGGCCATGGTTGTGTTCAGTACGGTTTCGCAGCGAGATGCGAGTTCTGCTTTGGCCTGTGTGTTCGCATAAGTGAGTGAGTAGGAGTTTGGAGTTATCAGGCAGTGGGTACTGCGTACCTTGTCGGACTTTGCTAGAGCATCTTTGTACCGCGATAGAGTGGCTTTGTGTGTCGTGATTATGGGCTCGTAGATTGCGTCGGGGTGAGCCATGGATTTGAGGGATTCATGCGTTGCGAGTTGGGTTCGTCGTGCCTAAGCCCTGGTGTTAATCTACGTTTCTCATTAGCCGGAAGACGTACGTGATCGTCATATAGATCAGCAACACTTTGTAACGTCTCGCTGAGTTTCTGCAGACCTTTCGTCAAACGTAAACATTCTTTGTAAAACCGTCAGTCTCGGATGTGACAAGTCGAATGAGAGACAATACACCTACCTTTGCAATCCTCGCGCCAACACCACGCCCCATCGTTATTCACGACCCCTTTACATCTCTCCCTCTCCTCTCCTTCCTCACTCTCCTCTTCTTCCTCCTCAACAACGCTAATGCCGTACCTTCCGCCAATAAAAGGAGCCGTAATCATACCTAGAATAGCATATCCCAACCCCCGCTCCGCACGTGCCATCTCAAGTCTCGCTTCCCTCACCTTGCCAAAAATGCCACGTAGACCCTGTACGCTCCTCGAAACTGCCTTGACGTGTGTACTAAAAGAAGTGGATGCAATAGAGGCATCCTCGGCGTCGACGTTGAATGCGGGATGATACACTCTTGCGTAGAAGGAGGGACCAGCAGGTGGGAGGGATGTGTGCTTTGGTAGTAAGGTTTTCCATTCCTGTGTGATGATATAAATATAGGATGGTTATGTGAGGGTTTGGGAAGAAGAGCTTACATGGTCGTTTTCGCAGCTCAAGAAGAATGTGACGATTTCGGCATATCGTGCGATAGGGTGCCGCACGATTTTGTTGATGTAGCGTTCGAGATCGCCGCGACGGGCTTCGATAAAGTCATCGTTGAAACGTCCGGAGTATTGTTTCTCTGGGAGTGGGGGAAGCGCAATTCCTGGGAGACGGCGCGTGAGGGCGGTGTGGAGAATCACAAAGTGAGAGAAGCGGCGGTATACTGTTAGTCTTTGTAAAGGTTCTGGGTTCGCTTCGCCTCCTGCGCCCATACCATTGGAATAAGAACGTGGGATAAAGTCCGAATGAAGGCGATTGTGGTGAGAAGAAGCTGGAGGGTCATAAGGGTCATCAGGGGAGAAGAGAGAGGTGATGCTGTAGATAGTGTATGCGCCTGAAAGGACGGAGGAGCGTTTGGAGGGAGAGTGAACGAGGATTTTGAAGGGAGGGATTTTGGATTTCCAGGAGGGACCAGTGTCAACATAATGCCTGTCGGTTTCGCCTTGACAGAGACTACTGAGACGCGGAGAATCCTCGTCGAGGTCTTCAGTGGTCATGCGTGCATGACCTGTATTCATATGTGTTTCATTTGCGTTGGTGCTGGCGGTAGGAGCTTCGTCAGCGGCGCCGTTAAGGACCCAGGCCTCCGCCCCACTGGTGACAAAGCTGGAAAAGCGGTTGAGGGATTTGCCTCCGAGCAAACTCTGTCGAAAGTTGGGGAAAGGGCCACGCCATTCCCCAGTGTTCTGCGGTATGATTGGTAGGGGTGTTTGCTTATCTCCGCCAGACGGAGATACGCGTGGTGTAATGCTACCAGTCGTAGCTTCACGCTCCTTGCGTTTGGGAGGCGGTGAGTTCTCTGGGGTCGAGACGAAGTCTGATGTGAACTGGTGACAGTGTTGAGTGAGATATACGCCCCTAGATTAGATAAAGAACGCACTGTGTAGTAGGTACGCGGTAGCAGTCCCACTTCACCATTTGCCACAATCCTCACAAGACTCCATCCATCGGGTAGAACCTCTTTGATAACGTCGAGGTCGTCACCAGCCTCGACGGAGAGTTCCCTGAACTCTGGCTTGCCCTCGAAGGGGTAGAGGGCACGTGCAGGTCTCGTCGGCTGTTCGGACTGGTGTATATGCTCGTCATCGGAGAGTGATGCAGCGTCAAGGTGCTCTGTCCAAGCAGCAGAGGTGTTAATGCCTGCGTCGAAATCTGAGCCGGTGACTGGTCTCGACGAGTCCATTGTGCAAGTGCTGAAGCTCCCAAATTAGGCATCGATCAATTGAGGGGATACTGAATCAGTGACCGTGGGAACATTTCAGCGTGGTTGGTTTACCGAATTAGCAGCGTTGCCCTCAACCGGACACCCCTCCAAAGCCCCCACCCCGAGGGACGACAACGGAGGGCTCACAATGGCCTCAAACGATGCCCTCCACACCCACGCCATGCTCGACAATGAGCTCGCAGATGATCCCTTTGCCGTCACAACGGCTGGTGACATGAACTTTTATCTCCAGAACCTCCTCGACAGGAAGGAAAAGCAGCTCCAGCAGGCTGGCAATCTTGGGCAGCGGGTCCTCGCCCAGCAGATGGAGCTCGAGGAACGCATAAGGCAAATCCAGGAGTATGTCGTCGACAAGGCCGAGGACGAGGAAATCGATCAGCAGACGCGTGTCAAGTACCGCGAGCTAAGCGAGACAATACTTGCTTGGGACGCTGAGAATGCACAGCTCTCCTCTGCCTTTGGTTCCAGCGCAAAGGTGAGTCCTATCCTCTTCACACTAGTCCTTTTCAGTTCTTCTTACTCAATGTCCTTCGCTTCACCCAGCGCTATGCAAATGGCACCCAGCCTTCCCCCTCTCCTGCCTTCGCAGAACTCCCCCACGAAGCACCCGAGCACAAACGGCCTTCAGGATCCGCCGCCGGTCAATCCAGACGCGCGAAAAATGCGGCCAATCGCTCATTCATTGATCCTGGTCAGTTTTCACCCCCCCCCTCCTTCCTATTACGTCTCCTAACGCCCATTAATCAAGAATTCGCAATGGATATTGGTAACAATCTCCTTGCCGAAATTCGGCGTTTGCAAAGCCTCCTTACCGAACGGGATAAGGCCATCCAAGATATGAAAGAAGAGCGTGACGACCTCGAGAAAACTGTCGAAGCTCTCAAAGCCACCCTAAAGCAACAGGAGCGCAGCGCCGGTAAGTTGTGGAGCCTATCACCGTTCCAGAAGCCCCCTTCATTAACCCAACCCCCTGATCGCTTCCCCAAATAGACAAATACAAAGAGGAGAACTGGAACCTCGAAGTTACCCTCCAAGAACTCCGTTCCCAACTCACAGACTCACAAGGAACCGTCCAACGACTCGAATCCGAACACAAAAAAATCACCAAATCCCTCTCCCAAGCCCGCGACAACGTCGACCACTACAAAACCGAGTCCGAAAAGCTCCAAACAGCACTCTCAGACCTTAAATCCAAACATGAATCCGATATTGCCCAGGCACGCAAACACGCCGCAGGGCTCGCACGGGACAAGCTCGATCTCCAACAAACCATAGACCAACTCAAAGCCGACGTCGCTCGTGCTAACCGCCGCCTTCCCAGATTCGGTTCCCCATTAACGCCCAACGCGGGCGACAATGTGAAAGACTTTATCACACCTGCGGGAACGGATCGAGACGATACTGCGACGGATATATTTACAGGAGGCGCGTCTACAAATCGGAGGAAATACGATACCTCCGGGTTATTCCCCGCCGATGCACTTGCAAACGAGTTTGATCCAGATTCACCTGAAGCTTCGCCTCTCCGCCGTCCATTCCTCGCACCCAATCACCCTAACAATGAAATTGAGGCTCTGCAACAGCGGTTGGCCCATGCCCAGAGACAAATCAATACACTCAAGAGCTCCCTTAATCGCGAGAAGCAGATTCGGATGCGGTTGGAGGCTTCCTCGCCGCAGAATCAGAACGGCGGTGTTGGATCTGAACATGAGGATGACGGACTTGAGGACGAGGATGAGCCCGAGGTGTCTGAGCCTACTCATGTCTCAAAGGCCGGCAAGTCCAGACGTGGGACACCGTTCAAAGTCGGATTGGGCCGCGGTACTGGTAGACGTGGTCGTGGAGGCCGAGGTGGAATTACGCTCATCCAGAGGCTGGGTATGGCGGCTGGTAGCCCTGCATCAGAGTACAACGACGATCACGATTTCCGCGAGTCATCGCCACCCCCACCCGTCCCTCCTATTCCTATCAACTTCCAAACAGCAGCAGCAGACGAGGAAGAAGAGAATTTCTTCAACAACTCGTCTGCTAGTCTACCCAAAGACCATACTGCGCCCATGCCCGACGATGACGATGATGCTCGTGAAGAACGTTCACCTTCCCCACCACCACCTTCGAATAGAACCTCGGTGGCATCGATAGAGGGAATGGACCCCGCCTTTGCTAATGTCCTTAAACGTGTCCCTTCAACATCTTCATACTCTGGAAGTCCACTTAGACACTCCCTTCTCTCTCGACGTGGTTCTACTCGTAGATCTTCTCGCGGAATGCCTAGTAGTATTGGACGTAGGTCAAGAGGCGGCGTTCCATTCAAAGAAGCCCGACCTCCATCACTGGTTAACGACAACCCTGGTGCGTTGGCAGCAGAATTGGGTTTAGGAGGTGAAGCGCTGGAAGGGTCTCCGTTGAAAGCGCTTAGTGGGCTCGGTAGTCCGACTAAGGGTACGTTTGGGTTTGATGTGGAGGATAGTATCAGGGAAGAGGAGGAGGAGTTGAGAGCTTGGAGGAAAGAGGTTGTTGGTGATGATGAAGGCGAGGAACAAGAGGTGGAGGAGGTGGAGATGAAGGAGTTTGGATGTCAGACCGATCCGGTTGAAGAGAAGGTTATGGCGGAGGTGGAGATGCAGACGGAGGAAGTTGTCGTGGCACCCAAGCCCGTGTTGGTTGATAGCTCTGTTGAGACTTCCCCGCTCCCTCCACCACAACTCAGGGTCTTCCAAAACGATCATAGAAGGACAACGATCACACAAGCCGACCTCTCAGTCTCGTCTTCGTATTCTTCTATCGGGGACAACACTATTACACGCAGCTTCCTCGCTCCCTCCACAACGCACGATGAAGAGGACTACGACGAGGGCGAAGAAACCGAAACCGGCGCAGAGACCGAAACGGAAACAGACTATTACGACGCAAGAGCGAGTATAGCCATGACCACACCCTCCTCTGCTTTGTTCTCCGAAAGCAGAGAAAGCTTCCACTCGATTGAGACCGTTTCTGACCACGAGTTCCCCGACTCTGATTCTGGATCGGAGGATGAAGAAGCCACACGGAGTATTAGAGCGAGCCAGATGACGTCGGTGCGGTCGAGTGTCATGATTTCTGGTGGTGTTCCTGGGCTTCAAGATGCAAGTGGCAGGTCATCCGTCGCGTCGTATTATACTGGGCATCAGGTTCCGCTTACCACCTACGAGGAGATTGGCGTGTCGGCGAATTTGTACAAGGAGCCGGAGCCGGTTGTCGTCGTTAAGGAGGTCCAGGTGCCTGTGGAAGTTGTGAAGGAGGTTGAGGTTGTTAGAGAGGTCAAGGTGCCTGTAGAAGTCGTGAAAGAGGTCGAGGTGATCAAGGAAGTTCAGGTACCCGTGGAAGTTATCCGGGAGGTAGAGGTTGTGAAGGAGGTCGTGAAGGAGGTCAACGTCAACGTGCCTGTCGATAGAGAGGTCGAGGTGGTACGGGAAGTAATTAAGGAGGTTGAGGTGCCTGTCGTCAAGGAGGTTGTGAGAGAAGTGCAGGTACCAGTGGAGGTTGTAAGGGAGGTCAAGGTTGAAGTGCCTGTGCAGGTGCCGAAGGAGGTTGAGGTCGTGAAGGAGGTTGTTAAGGAGGTCGAGGTCGTTAAAGAGGTCCTGGTTGAGGTGCCTGTAACAAAGGAGGTTGAGGTTATCCGGGAGGTCCGCGTTGAAGTACCCGTGGAGATCATCAAGGAGGTGGAAGTAATCAAAGAGGTCAAGGTCCCTGTACCCGCAGAGATCCTACCGAAGCCAGAGACGAAGGAGATGGATACCCAGACTGATGATGTTCCTGGGCCTGAGCAAGCGACGGTTATCGATACCCCGAAAAGACAAGTGTCTTCGCAGTCCGTACAGGTTACACCTCCCGTCTCCCCCGCGCCTGCACCCGTCTTTGTCCCCCCTCCAAGTGGACTTTCGAATTCCATTTCCGCACCTTCACCATCTCATGGAGGGCCCTCGTCGCCTGGGCTGTATCGTGTCGGATCGACAGGTCATCACCAGTTCCAGTTCGTTCCCCCTCTGTCTGGCACTACCTCCCCTGGCGCGCCGCATGGAGCCCCAATTCCGAGCCCCATTTCGCCTATATTCAAGCCCGAGGCTGTCTCCGCTGCGCCTGCCCTCCTCTCCCGTGGAGGCAGGCTATCAACTTCGGACCGACGACAATCTATTGAGAGCGCTATATCCTCTGTTGGTGATGCAAACGCAAGTGCGACACGACCTGTATTGCTGAACGCAACCGACAAATCCAAACCCCCCATGATGGTCCTTCCGCCACCACCGAAAGCCCCACCTCCACCTAACAGCATGCCTCCGCCAGCCTTCATCCCCGATCGCCGGGGAGGCCCGCCGCCCAGACCCTCCTCACCACCGCCGCCTGAGCTCATCCAACGCGCGACCACGCCCACGTTTGGTAGTGTCCTGAATGTACCTGGTGTGAGCAAACCTCTAGGTGCATTGGGAAGTGTTAGAGGCCATGGATCGAGCACGATGTCGCCTTCAGCTGCGAATATGAACTTGAGACAATTACCTAGCACGAGTAGTTTCAGGTCTGGACAGCACATAGGGACCGTTTCGGGCGTTGCTGCGGAGCGCAGACAGTTCTCGAGCACATCGCTTGCGTTGTCGGAGAGGAGTGGTGTGGCATCGCCGAGGTCCTCGATCTCATCGTCTGAGCATGGGCATGCACATGGTGGACATGCACGGACTGTGACGGATGCACCAACGACGCCGAATAGGACCGCGGATATGACGCCGCGCGCGAATGGGCAGGCGACCGATCCTGCGATTATTCATGCGATCACGCAGACGATGATTGGCGAGTTCTTGTACAAGTATACGCGGAGGACGATTGGGAAAGGGCATGGAGAGAGGAGGCATCGGAGGTTCTTCTGGGTGCACCCGTATACAAAGACGTTGTACTGGAGCTCGTCAGACCCTGGCAGTTCGAATGTGAATGAGTCAAGTGCTAAGAGCGGTATGTATTACCTCTTGTTGGGAAGTATGAGTACTGATTTGACGATTCACAGCATACATTGAAGGTGTAAGATCTGTCTTGGATCCCAACCCTATGCCGCCTGGCTTGTACCAGTACAGCGTAGTTGTGTCAACCCCTCAACGGGAGATGAAGATCACCGCTCCTACGAAGGAAAGACACGATATCTGGCTCAATGTAAGTTAGCGCAGTACGTCTTTGTCAGGATTACGTGCTCATGGACCTACAGGCTCTCCGCTACCTCCTCTCCAGACCGAGTCCCAACGTGAATACCATGGACGATTCCCCCGTTCTCCAAAGCCCCAGCGACTACCAGACCGATGATGACCGTGAACACCGCCGTCAGCGTCTTTTGTCCAGCCCCCAAAGCTTCCGCAGCTCGAGGAGAGCTACTCCTGGAGACACTTGGAACAGCACACCCAAGGGCAAACGCTCCCGATCGCAACTGTCCGTCAAGGGATCCGTGAGCAAAAGGTCTGGCACACCAGCACTCGAGTACCTCAGGTGGAATGGCCCTGAGAGTCCATACAGCCCGACCAAGTCCTTCGTGGATGTTGATAGACAAGGGGAGGACGAGGAAGACCTCGACTTCGAGTTACATGATGAATCATTGTCGGATGGTGGTTTTGAGGGATTGGAGAACGTGCGTGCGTGCTGTGATGGAAGGCATACCGTCGGCCATTCGAGGAAGCATCATCACCATCATCATCCACTCTCTTCGCATCCTATCAATCAACTGCAGGCCCAAGCTCACGCCCATACGGCACCCATCCATGGCAGGCAGAGCATAGATAACCAGCACCTTGATCCGAACCCCCTGGAAATTGGAAGACCGGTCTCCCCCGCGTGGTCGCTGAGGTCCAAGGCGGGGAGTGCACAGAGCCATGACGGTGGAGGGTTGTTCGCGTGGGCGAGAGGTGAGGGGAGTAAGTTGAGGTTTGGAACGAAGAGGTCGGCGAAGGCTCCTGCTGCGCCTTCAGTGGATCAGTGAGAGAACTACAGTGCGTGTGATAGGTAATTCTTTTCTTTGTTGCCGCTGCTTTTGGTGTTGGGATTCCCGGTTTCGTTCGTCGTTGATATTTTGTAATAGTTATGCCTTGCTTCTTTTTCTTTTTTCCCCCTGTTATCCTGACTGCGCCTCTCCTTTTGCAACCATCACTTTCTTTAGCCTGCCACCTACAGCTCTCGTATTGCTCAAGCTATGATCCTTAATAATGACACTGGGATTCATCTAACTCTCTTTTCAATACCCTCTCGCCTCTCCCCCCGTATCTTTCCATCACTTGCTCTTGTCGTCTTTCTTGTATGCATTTATTGTCACAATGTGCCACACCAGATACCACTTTCCTTTAATCAATACTTTCTTTTCTGTCGTTTTCTTGAATCTATAATATCCGTATACACAATATACATCGATTACGCAGAACAAAAAGAAACAAGAGCACGATTTTCATCCTTGAGATTCTTCATGCGCTTTCAAAATCCCTCGTTCCCGCAGCCCTGGCATCTTCCCCGCCATGTATTCAAACTCGATCCAAGGCAGGTGGATTGTGAGCGTCGACAACCCAGCAAACTGGTTGGTCAACAAATTGTCGATCTCGGAGAAAATGTCGTCAAACGCCTCATCCTCCTCTCCCGCCGTCTCACGAATAGCATCCAGCCATTCCTCCACTTCGTCTTCTATCTCCGATGGCTCGGGCAGGGTAAATATGTAGCTGATTTTCTTGACTTGTTCGGGATTTGGCAGGTTGGCTAGGATGCCGAGAAACCATTGCCCGAACAGACCTCCGGTCACAAAGTAATCCAGACCGTCGGGAGGGCCGCCGCGAGGCACAGAGGGCATTTGCTGGAAACTCAAATTGCGAAGATTCTTAAGCACAGCAATGTCCGCCTCGGCGACCTCGAATCGGTGTTGATCCTCTGTTTATTCCTCCTTCAACATTAAACGAGAGAAAGAGTCGAAGATACCCCTCACCGGCTCGGACTCCAAATATGATCTTGAGATCTTCGATAGTGCCGCATTGGGAAAAGATGGTGCCAGATCCTTTTGGGAGGGTTGGCATGAAGGCCAAGGAGAGTCTGCGAAGCTCCGATGTAGATATCTTGTTCTGCGGGTCCGCCATGAAATGGCTAAACCGCGATATGTCCTCGGCACTTCCTAAGAGTTGTAATATCTTCAGCTTCGCCGGAGAAGTAATGGTATTTTGACCGAGGACGTAGGGATCATAGTTGGGAGGGACAAGCGAGGACCATCTGATAGTAAGACTATCGAGATTGGGGCAGTAGCTCAAGGCTCGGAGTGGAAAACCCGTTGTACTGGACGCAAGTATTGTGAATGTTGGAAGACGGAAAAGGTGCAAGAGAGCATCCCGCAACTCCGGAGTCGATGGACTCCCGAAAAGATAGATACCACTCCTCGCGAGGAGCTTAATCTCCCGCAGCATGGTTGCGCGACGAAGGAACTGGGGGAATTCCGGTGGGGGCTTGTAATTATCGGAATCTGGCTGAAGGACAAAGACGAGAGTTGTTATGTAGGACCCAATGTGAGCATGTTGCTCATTATTAGCGATCTCTTTTATCATCGACGAGGGGAAACTCTCATCGATCACGAGTCGAGCGAACATCTCTCGCTGGGCAACGCCGCGCCACTTGGAGCAGACAAGGGAGAGGTTCTTGAGGCTTGTTTCTCCATCGTCTGCAGTCTCTAGATCGCTCTCAACGGCGTCTTGAAAGATATGAGAAAGGATCTCGACAGGAAGACCTTCTGCTGAGAGAGGCATTGGTAGAAGTGTAAGGAGACAGAATCATTGATACGCCTCGAGGCCAATTAGTTGATGGTGCTGACTGCTGACCTCGGAGTTTAAGATAGCCATGTTAGGTATCATAAATGACATCACAAATACTAGGCAAAAATAAAAACATTCTCAGAAGAGAAAAACATCCTCAAAGCTTCCGTTCTTGGAGTCAAGGTAACCCTTTCGAATCGTTGACAGTTGTTGACGCAGTCACAGTCACAACTTACGGTTATTTTAAGTTTAAGTATTCCACCTCAAACTTCCCGATCGGCATCGGCTCTTAGGGCCGATCAAATGCCAGTAGCTCAGGAATACATCCTACTGATCTGATTAGCTCGGGGAATGGGAGATAGTGTGGAAGGCAGAGGTCTCAATTGACCCAAACATCTTCTGAATGAGCTGTAATCGAAGGCTATATCGTTAACACAGTTCTTGGGCCAGTGAATGCATATCCTATTCATGGAACTGACTTTACTTAAAGAAATCGGGTACAAGCCGAAATTAAGCTCTGTACCACAAGATACTTCCTGAATACAAATGAAAAGCTTAAGTTGGACGCCTGCTGTTACGGGGGGTATACCAGATCCAGGGAGATCGGAGCTTGAAAACCTTATAAAAGAAGGTAATCCCAAACGCGAATGCGATTTCGTCAAAAGAATTTCCGAAGCGATGGTCTCTAAACCTAGTCCCCAGATACTCGTCCCTCAGGTACTCAGTCTGGCAGCAAAAGGATCAAATGTCACCGTTTCGCCTCCAAAATTCCCCGTTCCTTCGTCCCCAGAAACCTCTTCGTTATGTGATTATCGGTAAACCAAGGCATGTGCACCTGAAGCAAGGTAGTCCAGTGAACTTGGTCGTCAAAAGATTGTCCATCCTCTTCCAGACGCTTTCCCATGTGTCATTAGCTCCTCGGGGGAACACGGTTGAAAGCAACTGCTCCTCATACTTCACGGGTTCCACGACATGTTCTATCTTCATGATCTTAAGCAGCGGATCAGCCGCTGAAGATTTTACAATCGGTGAAGAGGGAGTGACGGCAATCTGGCTTAGTCCACATATGATTAGTCGATCATCTAACCGTGCTTTCATCCGGAGCATCATATTAGCATCTATCGACATATTTCGCAGTCAGTATGTGGGGCAATAAAGGAACATATACACATATTCACGGCTTGCTCGTTTGACGTCGAAGACCATATTTAGGCCTTCCAGGGACTCGCACCTTGGAAAAATGAACGCAACTGCTAAGATGGACGCCGTAAAATCCTTGTCCATGCGGAGTTCCAAAACCATTTCGTGTAGACGATCCATAGATATATTGTGAGTGTAATTGAGGAACCTTTTGAACGCGATCACGTTTTTGCGAGTTGCACGGAGCTGTAGCTTTGCCGGTCGTACCAGTGAGCCATCAAAACCTCCGCATGAATCAGTTCTCCATCCCTTAACACATCCAATAAATTGGGTTTCCAACTCCGGCTGCGGTTCCCACATCACGTCCAGAATATTTGGGCAACAAGCAAGCAAAGGTAGAGGGAAGTCGTTCGTCATTATTTCCAAGCTCGTGAGGGACTGCAAGCAAAAAATGTGGAGAAAGGCCTGAAAGTGGTCCTTGCGCCCAATCGCGCACAGAAGGCTCGAAGCCAGAGTCAGATTCCAAACACTGTTTTTGCACTTTTCGAACCCCGTAAAGAAACTCGGCCAATCCTGGGCGGTACGAAATAGAATCTGGAAATCGTCAACGGATTGAGAGCGTTGCAATATGGTTTATGATATGGGAATGTAGGCCGTCTGCTATCTCTTCAATCATTTGTAACGTGAGTTCCCGTCCGGGGCCCGGGACGTAAACGGTATGAAATAGTACACTCTATGCAGGCTCCCGCCATGCAGTACATACGAGAGATGAGTTTCGAAGAGCCTTAATGCCCCCTGGATCGTTTCTATTCGAATGTCCGAAGATTTCTAAGAGCATTTCTGCGGGAAGGGTTGCGACCGCATTTATAGAAGGAAGCGGCACGGCGGTGTAGATAGAGAAGACCTTTTAAAACTACTCATATTTAAAAGTGCCACCTCCGTCAAGCAGGATGCCGGTCACGTTAACGTAGAAAGGGGCACGTGGGATTCAACTGTTGGGCATATATGCACTTTATGCTCTGCGATGGCAGTTGTTATGGTGTGGTTCATGGACATCCTATGAGGAACATTACATGTTATTCGCATAATTAGGAAGCCGCTTTGTCTGCATCCAAGCAATCAGGGAAGCCAAGACTTCCCCAACCGGTCCAAGATGGGTGGCAAGCACGGAAATGATTATCCTTGTCAATAGCCTGTAGCTCCGCGATTTCCTCCGCTGTGAGGTCAATAACCTTGAAGTTGGCTGGAGGGATGGAGATTGTCAGCAAAAAACCGCTACTCAATAGTATGTGTCTCACATTCAATACGTTCAGGTGTGACAGATTTAGGGAGGACTATGACAGATATGAGGATGAGCGGACAACGAATATTTTGAATACCAACCGTTGACGCCCTCCCTGTTTGCTTGAAGTGAGATAAGAATGTTTGCAGGTTGGACATTGTATCTCCCAGCGAGCTTCGTGACAACGGGGTTATTGAGTAAGGGCGAGTTATCAGATCCAAGAGGGGAGTAAGCGGTCACGGCAATTCCCTTGCTACGGCAGAAGTTGACGAGCTCTTCTTGGGGACAAGAGCTACGGAAAATGTTAGTATATACGCACATCTTTAATGAATTAAGAGATACTTGCGGATGAAGCTCAACCTGGTTGACAGCTGGGACGGTATCGGAGTTCGCTAAGAGTCGAGTCAAAAAGGCGACGGAAAAGTTGGAGACACCTGGTTCGGAAATAAATTAGGATGAGTCTGTCTTCTAGGCACTAGTCTCTGTGTATCTACCGATAGCGCGAAGCTTCTCTGAATTGGCCTTGTGGAGGTCGACCATCTTCTTCCAAGTGTCAAGCCAATCAACCTACGGTTGTATGTTAGGTCGTATAAGGAAATTGGTGCAAGTCTATTTTTAACGCACAGACTGGTCTGCCTTTGAGCAATCCTCGTTCATGGGTGCAGGCCAATGCATCAACCCTATAGATGTGCGTCAGGTTCTGGGCGAATCCGTGCGTATGACGGAGCGAAGAAGGAGCGCGTACACAGGTCAAGATAGTCTGTACCAAGCTTCTCCAAGCTTTTGTTCAAGGCACCCTCAACATCCTTGTGGTCGCAGTTATTTAGTTTGGTAGTGAGGAAAATCTCGCCACGAGGAACACCCGAGTCTTTGATGCCCCTCCCGACCTCGGCCTCGTTGGCATAAGCAGCAGCAGTGTCGATGAGCTTGTAGCCATGCTTCAAAGCATGGACAACAGCGCCCTCGACAGCACCGGGTTTGGATTTCCAGGTTCCTATTTATCAGATCAGGAGACAGCGAGTCGCTAGATAAGATTATCTGAGGTGATTTAGGTGACTATATGCATACCCAGACCCACAACTGGCATTTCGACGCCTGTGTTGAGTTTGACGGTCAAGTTGGCTGGCATGATGATGGGGGTTCGATGACAATACTGATGAAAAGATGATAAGCAGATTCAAGCTGAAACCGCAAGACCAGTGTTATTTGTTATTATAATTTTTGTTATTATGATTTGTGATGTCATGAACGATTAGATATTTTTCCCGAAGTAGGCCCTAACCCGTCGCGTTGAGCTTCCTAAGCGCTGAGGTCAGGACCTCGTTGCTCTCCAATGCATGGCCAAGTTTGAGTTCACCGTAGTCTCAAATCTACCTGTGCCAACCCGTTCTGCCTCGCCCTCGCCAACAATCCGATCTTCCTGGCCCAGCAATACTTACCAAGCCCCTCGGATCTTTCCTCATACGAAGCCCGTGACACTATTCATGATTAATAGATTCTTGTCAGCCCAAGTCGGCCATACGCGCTCGGCGCTGCCCTACATGGCAAATAGTACCCTGCAGTACCAGGCAGTACCTGCAACTCCGATTTTCTTGGACGAGGCTATAAGTGGTAGCTGTGGATGTGGTGTGCTTTCGTGCTCCAAAACGATCCGTTATGCCAGTTCCTTCCCTTTCGGAGACCTCCTTGCACCCTTGTAGGGGATTGACAAGGTTTTAAACGTCATTAGCCAAGAGCACGGTCCGTAACATCAATAGACGTTGTCCTAAAAAGCCACCATTCCGTAAATCTCGGCCTGCATCTTCAGCGGTACCGAACTTGTAATTCACCGCCGACTCGCCACTTATGCTGTACTAAAAACCTAAAGTGGTGCAACGCGATCCAAACCATTGAGACTCCGGATTGTATTGCTTTGATGCCAGGTGTTGAACTTACGGTCCCGAAAGGAGTTCCTGTCTTGCCTCGTACGTATTCATGAACATCTCCCTGAGTTCAAGCTTACACGAAAAGCTCCAAATTTGCCTGGGCCGAAGGTGATGAAGAGGTGTTCGATGTCCTGGTTCTTTTGAATTGGGAGTTTCGTTCATGTTAGGTGCTCCTAATAGAGTGTCTCAGTTTCCCTAGACAATTAAGTGACAGGGTGTATATATATCTTTCGATGTGGTGCAAAACGCGAGGAGATAGGGGTTAGAACCAGTTGAGTCAAGAAGCAAAGTGCGCAGGCACCCCTAATTTCCCGCCGGCTGTGTTCGGCCCGTGGACGAGCGCCCATCCGCACCAACCAGTGACACCAACCACACTTGTCCGAAGCTTATACCCCAGGTCATCCAAATACTTTCCGTCTCCTATATGGCGAATAGCAAGCTCAACGTCGATGGTATTCTCCTTCTAGAACAGCCTTTCGTTCGCGTACGCCCTTCTTACGTGGTCTAATCTTCACACAATTCAACCAATTCACTCATACAACTCGACTCTGCTGCTTATCTAAATAGGTCCCCTATGAAAACTACCGCAAGGTGTTCCGCACGTCACAGAGAAACGTAGAAAAGGAATTCGGACCGCTCCAAAACGTATCCAATGACCTTGCGAATCGAGCAAAAGCGGGCACATTGAGCGGAGAGGATGTGCTTAAGTCCATCGAAGGGATGATAGGCCGGGTCGAGTCCTTGAAACGCAAGGTTTGTCGTACCACTTTGCACACCCCATTCACTCATAATCACCTCACATACTCCTACGCCTTCATAAATGCGATGTGAAACGTCAGCTCTCAGATCTGAACGAAAATGCAGGCAAGCCCACTTTGGATGTGATGCGGGAACGAGTGAATCACCTTGCCACGATTGAGTCCATTCAAAGTACCACCGACCCAGAGTTCTCTCGCTGGGCAGACACCCGGTTGGATCGGTGGCTCGTCGATTGGTCCCTAAGGAATGGTAAGGAGCGGACGGCGAAGCGGATAGCAAGAGACAAGGATATTGAGGTACGAGCTGCGTTTCTCTTCGGTAGTATTTGACACGGCGAAGAGTTTTAGGTGACTGACTTAGGTTTCCACTCTGACAGACCCTGGTTGACATTGACTTGTTCTCCGATATCAAACGGATCGAAGACGCACTCGCACAGCATAGTTGCACGGAGGCACTCGCATGGTGCAGTGAAAACAAAGCGGCGCTCCGGAAAATTAAGGTATGTGATACACCAAAGGCTCGGCCTGCTGTTTGTCCGACCGAGGGGCTGCGACAGAGTACTCTAGAATTCGAGCTGCGTCTACAGGAGTTCATAGAACTCGCACGGCAACGGAGAAACCAGGAAGCCATCACCTATGCTAAGAAGCACCTGGTTCAGTGGCAAGAAACGCATTTCGAAGAAATTAAACGTGCCTCTGCACTGCTCGCCTTTCCTCCCACGACGACCTGTGGCCCATACAAGGTCCGTCCGACTCCTCTCCACAAACCGAATAATCGTTGACATTCATCTTTACAGCGTCTGTATGATTACTCCCGCTGGTCAAACCTCATCCGGTCGTTCCGCCTCGCAATTTACAACCTCAACACGCTCCCAAATGAACCTCTACTCCACCTCGCACTCTATGCAGGTCTAGCCTCTCTCAAATTGCCAGCGTGTTACGACACCCACACTAAGAACGTCGACTGCCCCGTATGTGACGGGGAGTCAGCCGCCCTAAACGCAGCAAATAACAAAGACGTCACCATGACCAGCGCGTCAACAATAGGGTCCAGTAATGACACCGCCGACCACAGTTCGCAGCTCTCCACTACGTCGACATCGACGTCAGCTTCAGGCTCGGCTTCAGTGGGAGGGTCTGTGGCACCTACGTCTTCGGGACAACAGCCTCTCGGCCTCGGCAAGTTGGCAGAGGAAGTACCATTCAGTCATCACGCCAATTCGACGATCGTGTGCAGAATTACTGGGAAGATTATGGATGAGGATAACATGCCAATGGCGTTCCCGAACGGGAATGTGTACTCGTTGGAGGTGCGTTCCCTGTTTCACTAGAAGGTTTCTTGGTGGATACTAATTGGAGCAATTGGATAGGCGATGCAGGAAATGGCGGCAAAAAATAACAATGTCGTTACTTGTCCTCGAACGGGAGTTCCGTGTACATTTTCTGAGCTCCGAAAGGTGTTCATTTCGTAGTTTATATTTCGTCGTGTATTATTTGTACTTGTAACGTGTAACATAATTTTGTAGAAAACAGACGAAACATGAGACATTCATGGAGGTGCATCATTCTTCGGTTACAGCACCACGTCCAAAATCAAAAATCTAAGTGCCCACTAGCCGATTCGAACGACTGATCTTACCATTCCGTATTTGGAATACGAGTGGCACGCTTTACCCCTAAGCCAAGCGGGCTTGCTAGTGACGAATTCTGGAAATTACAGATGCATCTCAGTTATGCTCGTTCCAAAATACATTAAGCTCGTCTGGCCACTAACGTGCTTCGCACAGGAAGAAGTAGTACAAGTTGTCAGAACAGATACATGTAATTCTGTGTCATCAAATAACATATCACTCCTGAGACCTGTCCTCCGGACCACCGGGCCCTTCAAAATCATCAGCAACAGTGACCCTTCCACCATGCTTTCTGGGCAACTTGCCACCACCTTCACTCTCCGGAATAATCTGCCCGCCGCCACCACCCGTGGCTGCTTTGCCAATGCGCACGCTCGCGCCTTCAAAGTGCTTAGTAGTGTTTATGTCAACACCAGATTCGCGAGCTGAAAACGTAAAAATTCCAGTCATAAATAATTCAATGCATGGAGATAAACGAAGGACCATGATGACGGCTTTGGCGGACTCACCTGTGGAGCTTTGCTCAGGACGACCAGCACCTTTGCGTACGTCTCCCTGCACCATGGGGCGCGAATTCAGGTTCTGCTCAGCCTCATTTATGATCTGCTCGTCTGATTTTGAGAGATTGTTTCCCGAATCTGAAGACATAATAGAGGGTAGACGGGGAAGTTGAGAATGGTAGGATTACGTCCAGCGACGTGCTGTTGGCCGTTTCAAATATTAGTGCAATTGGATTGAGTCGGAAAACCGGGCGATATCATTATATTTTGGATTACCAGCGGTGACGTAGGAGTTTTGGAGAAGAAAACGTCACAGTTGGATCATGGATAAGTTGGCACGTACTCCTCTTCCGCGGTCGCTATCTCTCTTCCAAAGTCCATTTTCACAAACTATTCAGCGGTGTGGCCAGAACCAGATGAAGAATATATGACCCAGTCAACCCCGTCACCGGGAGGAACCTTGGAGAGAGGAATGAAGATTCTCATCTAGACTCGCTATCGTAAGATTATAAACACCACAGCACACGTTGGGCCGCAGACGAGCAAGAAGGGCGATTTGCGACCCTTTCGGAGTGCGAGGCATAAACTATTGGGGTCCTTCCGCAAATCGCTGGGTGATTATTACCAACTGCGGCATGTACATGAAAGCTTCAGTTCTTCAGATCGGGCCACCAAGGCACATTGATGCTTGTCGGTAGCTTCGGAGAAATTATGAACGACGAAGACCAAAGAAGGTCAAATGTCCTGAAAAAAGAATTAGCTATACAGCGTATGGCCGAGAAGAGTTCAATACGCGGAGTCTATACAAGGTTCCAGCCCCGTTGTGTTCAGAACATTCCCTGTGCCCAGGCCAATAATAATAACATAGATACGTTGCGCAGCATGCGCAGAGTGCATGGGATGATACGCGTCACATATAACGTCTGCGTGTTAGCCTATTCGACCGGTGTTCACAGCAAGTCTGGGGTATGATCATAAGAGGGTGAGCGCTACACTTCGAGCGGACTCGTGTTGTCGACGGCCATCACGGGCCGTGAGTCTGATGTCACGCACAAGGCGATATTTTTGATACTATCACCGCAACCTCGTTCTTAACAGCCTTCCATTTACCAAAAAACGGGATAAAATCGCCCACTCACAGATCCAGTGGTGGACAATAATATATCCTTCTACGGACCTTAGATCTCGCCCAGAACATGACCGGGGCCAGTATACATTCCCTTCGTCACCGAAATGCCCTCAAATCGGCACAACTCCACGAGAAACGGGGGCGGGCACCTCGGTCTCATACCCTTTCTTGGAACGAGCTAGAGGAATGGCAGAAGGACAACGAATTCATCGTGAATGGGTACAGGCGGTACGTCCCAGCGCAGCCAGTTGAAACGGAACTGCGAGTCACACTGACCCGTACCAAGGGTGCAATATCATTGGAGAGGTTGCCTGAAATCTGTGTATGCATGTATGAGTGTCCTTACTACCTCCAGCCCCACTTCCGTGTTTGACCTTTGTTCCGCTTACCATTGCAGATTTGCATAACGAGACAAGTAACGATTTTCATACCTGATTCCGCTCCCACACGTTCAATACCTTTCTCGATGTCGCAGTCAATATTCACACCCACCTGTGGGGCGCAGCCCTTTTCGTCTACTTCTGTGGCACATTCTACGGCTCTTACATCAAGCCCTTCACTTCGGTCGCCACCTGGCACGACTCCGCTGTTTTCCTCATTTTTTTGTTGTCTGCAGCCATGTGTTTATTTGCCAGTGCGCTGTATCATACTTCAGGTTGCCATTCGGAAAAGGTATGCATGTTAGCATGCTAGCCGCGTTTTTTTGACTTATTTCTTGTGAATTAAGGTCGCCTCCCGTTGCCATGCTTACGACTACTCTGGGATAATCATCCTTACGGTGGGATCGTTTTATCCCGCGGTATACTACGGCTTCTTCTGTCATGCCCACTTGACAGCCTTCTATCTCACAGCAATTTCTATTGCGGGTCTCGGTGAGTCTAATTTAGGGATCTGCATCGGTCGTTTAACATTGTGATCGGCGCGTGTCGCGGAACTTAGGAGCTGCGTACATTGTGCTGAATCCAGAATACTCGAAACCGACGCATCGAGGAGCCCGAACCTCCGTCTTCATTGGCTTAGGCCTTTCTGGAATGGTGCCTGTGTCGCACCTCGTCGCAACGCATGGGATCCACGAACTCCTCGCGGACATGGGATTGGGATGGCTGTTGACGTCTGCGGCGTTGTATATCGCAGGCGCGTTACTATAGTAAGTCATCCAATTCTAAGTTTAACTTCACCCCATTTCCGACATGAACGCCTTTATACCGTTCCCGTGTCGTGTTGTCTTGGACGTGGACGTCCCGTTTCAATGGACAATTCATTAACGTCAATTGCTCCCTCGCCTCTGTATTTGTTACCGTCATCACTCACCATACACCAAAAAAGCGCGAATCGAATCCCGGAGCGGATGGCACCAGGAAAATTCGATTACTTCTTCGCATCACACCAGATTTTCCACGTCTGTGTCATTTTGGCAGCACTCGCCCATTACCGAAGTGTTATTATCGCATTCGCGTACCGCTTATCGGCACCGGAGCTTTGTAGGACGTGATTGCATGTGCATTAGGCCCCTCCGAAAATAAAATAAAACAAAGAACTTGTTCTTTGATGTGGCAGAAATCAGAACCATGGACGAGTACCGAGAGTACATGTGCTTCCCTGGCGGTATAGTGTAAGCCGTCTGACACTGATTGATATCCAGATGCCTGAAGCCTGGTTGCCGAAGTGTGACGTGCACGGCCGTTTCCTGTAAAGCCGCCTGAATGACGATTTCCGCTGTACAAACGTATCCTTTGACAAGAAACAAGGCAATTAACGTTGGAATAGAATGGTGTACGAGAATGGATAGAGTTATTGGTAAATTACTGGATATGGTTAGGCGGGAGTGGTTTGGAGGGAGATCGACGATAGATCAATTGATCATGCCGTGCTCTGTTTGGGGTCCTCCCATGCACCGGGCTCCGCCTCTTCAGATCTATTCTGGACGAAATTTTGACACCATGAGCGTTCTACGAGAAAAGCGAAGCAATAGTTCACACCACCAGGGTCCGTCACAACGTGGGATCGACGAGTCCATTGGAACAGGACGGGGGGACGTGTGATGCCCCTTGTGGTGGTGTGATGAAGCTCTCATGATGAAATCATGAGCAAGCTGTGACTGGTGTAGTCCTGAGGCTGGGCATATGACTTAATGCCGTGCTAAGAGCACGGAATCGCCGGAGAGAGAAGACGAGAAAGAGTTGATGGCATGGAGCGAGGTCGCGGGAGGGTTTGAAAAAAGGTTAGTGGACGTGAAACGCTGTAGAAGAATAGATGTCGCACAGGAAGTGGCGGGGTGGATGGGTGGCAGGTAGGATGACAGGCGGCCTACACCACGTGTTGGACGGATGAGAGCTTCATAGTGACCTTCATCTCGGGACCGACCTCTTGATGATAAGGGGGGTCACAGAACCACAGCAAGAAGACAACGTTGAGCGTCTGTCACTCCTGCAATGCTTCACTTCACTGCCATCCCTTCAGATCCTCTCCCTCCTTCCCGATTTTGTTCCGTTTCCGTCCACCAGGGTGCATGACCGAAATGAGAGTCTTACCGGTCACTGCTGACACTTTGATTTCCTTTCCTCCGGTCGCTCGATGCGCAGGGCTATAAAATGCCTTTCAAGTCTACACCTTGATCCTTTGCCGACCCGTTTCTTGGCTGGTCCTCACTATATATCATCCTCTTCACTTCCGGCCTTTCTACCCCCACTTCTTTTGGACGTCTCGCTAAATCACTCCTCTCCTCGTACCCACGTATGTATATTTGCTTTCTTCTCAGTTTCACGCCTGCTGACGTCCAACTCTCATGCTCTTAGATCACCTTTTAACACCTCTTCCTCTTGCTATTCCTTGTGCGAAGCGTATAACGCACCCGAGCTACTTTGCCTACGAGTTACTGGCAGCAATGCCGTACGCCATTGGACTACAAGCTGCTGCAACTGCGTTCCTTTCCGCGGGTTTTGCGACACAGTTCACAGTGGCTGTAATAACGTTCCTCTCGATCATCCTCATTACATCCGCCTTTCAGAAAGATGCTGCAGACGCCCCGATGTCTCTACCTGGACTATCACTCTCTCACATAATCCCATTCTATCGTAGGAGGTACGACTTCCTCAACTGGGGAATTCAGGCCACCGGACAAAGTGTATTTCAATTCAAGCTTTTGAGGGTGAGTTTCTTTCGCTTCACTCCGTGGCGTTTGCTGACCATTCTATTTCTTTTCTTGTTGCTGTGCTAATTGGGCGGTTATTTCTATTTTTTGTGCATGTCATGGTGTGGCGACGGTGTGTGTTCGGTGTGGTCGTCGTATGGATTGCGGTCGCATCGGCCATGCACAATTCCCTCCCGGCTTTATCGCCTGTCTGTTCTGTATCAATCGCGTGCAACATCCTCGGTTGCTTTCCATCATTGCTGGTGATTCAAATAGAATACGGTGATTGTGGTTTCCGGGGAGAGCGGTCGGCAGGCGTTCTTTGGGGCCAAGGGTCTGGATTTGACAGAGGGGTTCAGGATTTTGTCTGGCGCCGTAAGTATCCCTATCTTTTCTCGCACCGTGACGCATCGCCGAGACATCTTGTCAACGCTGATACGAAATTTATTCCTTGTATTGACATGACAGATTCCCAACGTGAGCGGAGTTACGACAGATCTGCAGACTCGGCGGATTGCTGCGATTCACAAGCGAGTAGTCGCCGCTCAGCGGGAGGGACACCTGAGCACTTGTGAGTCCATTCTTTCTCATATGATTTACCCTGCCCTCCTTTCCTTGTGACTTTTATACCCCATTTCCTCTATTTCTTAAACCCTATCATTACCACCTCGGGGAGCTTCAGCGCAACCAAGCCGAATCCTTTCCCCGACAGTGACCCTTCATGCGTTCACTCGTTATTTATTCAAGCATCTCTGTGCTATATGATCGAACTGCTGACCTTACTATCTTTTTTTCTGTTTCTAGTACTTCCCTACCTATTGGAAGATTCTCGGAGGATGATGGAGAGATGGGGCTCATCCGGGAAATTTGACCCATTTGAAAAAATATACGAGGTCGGTATTTTTATCTACTGAATCAGCTTCGCATCTTCTGACGAAAGCCACGTTCTCTGACTCACTGCGCGCCTTATGCCAACCTTGAACGGGTTTGTCCTCGGCCTTGAATTGAATCAAAACAACGGGCTTTTCGTTTCGACCACGTTGTTTTAATGATTGGGTTTCAATCTGATGATCCTGGCTCTCCTGCGTCTATTTTGATTCTTTTCGGGGCTATCTTATTGGTCTAACTGCAATCCCCCATTGCGCGTTCTGTCGCTACCGGCTCCCTGGGTTTTACCGTCAATTTCTCCTGCTCCGAAATGCACCCCCACCGACTAATCTTCGATTTCCTACGATGTCAACCGGACGGTACCGAATACAGCTCACCTTCCAAACGACAATGCGCGCACTATCCTGCGGGGAAATTGCCGACGACCTGGAGCTCGTCTCACACATCAAAAAATTGTACGATAAACTCGATTTAGGAACTACGCCCGCTACTATTTTATTGCCATGGCTCCCATCCTGGACGATGGTAAGCAAGCTGCGGTCAACCAAGGAGATCTATGATATTCTTGTGAAGGCCGTTAAGCAGCGACAGGAGCTGTTGACGAAGATTGGGGAGGGCGAGAAGCCGCAAGACACGATGCAGCTATTGTTGGATACGGGAGATGATACAATGGCTGTCGTTGGTGTGAGTGACGTTCCTTTAATTATTGGTGCTCGGTTGTGTCGTGGCTCTGGTGTGCGCTGCGCACTTTTTTTGACGTCAGGAGTGCTTGCTTGGTGTGTCAGGATGATTAACCCCTTTCGACTTTACAGTTTATCATGGGTCTATTGATTGCTGGAGCGCGGGCAACGGGTACATCAGGTGAGTCATTCATTTCTTACGTCTGTTCTCCTCGTTTTTTGTTTGTCTTGCAATATCCGTTTCGCACCTCCCGCCTGCGCCTCCTTTGCCTTCGCTTCCCTCGTGCCCTTTATCTTCCCCTGTTCTTTGTTTTCGTTGATCGGAGTCGTCGGTGCCTTGCTATGCCATTTCTAACATAGTAAATAAATTCCTCCCCTGGTTCCTTGCTCCCCACAATGGCAATACGGGAACGGGACTCGGGAATCGGGAATCGGGACTCGGGATTCTGGAGATGAGATCCTGATGGGTGGGCAGATGGCGCTTGGTCTTTTTTGGAATAGCGCCTCTTCAGAACCGAAATTTGTGGTTTTAACTTCCGAGGTTCCCAGGAGCGACAGGGTCGGTGTCGAGGTGGCGCTCTGATGGAGCATTACACTGGCGGTGCCAGAGAGGCCTTCTTGTCGGTGTCCATCTGCGCCCGACTGGTGGAGCCTTATTCTCTTCTTTGCCTTCTTTTCTTGTACTTTCTTTTTCTTGGCCGTATTCGGTTAGGTTTTGTCTCCGTCACGGTGGACTGATATCATTTTTGCTTCCAGGATCTTGGCTGGTAACGTTCCTCGCAAGTCATCCAGAATGGGCAAGGAAGGCTAGGGCTGAAGTTGAAGAGCTCGTCGCGACGCACACGGACGTGAGGTTTTCCAGTTCTGTGTCGGCATCTGCGCTCGCCTCGGTACCCGCACCGTCATTCCGGAACTCTGTATCCTCAAGCCAGCCCTCTCGTGCTCATACTTGGCCACCTCTTCGCCCTTCATCTCATGTGTCATCTCACCCGTCTGCCTCCCTTACCCGTTCAGCCACCATCAGGCCCCCCACAATCATCCCTGTCACATCGTGTTCTTCGCCCGCCACACGGGCCCCAACTTCTCCTCTTTCCCCATCCCTGTTCTCCTCTTCTGTATTCCCATTACCACCCTGGACATCACCATCAATACCACAACATCAAAGAAGGGACTCACATTCATCCACCACCTCGCATAACTCGCATAAACGCAAGCGATGTAATTCCGGGTCGGATGTGGACCTAGACCAGGACTCGGCTGTGGAGCTGCTGCGATCTGGAGGCAGTTTGAAGGAGAAATACGAGGGTGCTGTTCGGGTTGGGTTTCCCGATAGTGATACAGAAAGGTGTGAAATTGAGCAGATGGAAGAGGGTAGGGTTATCACTGGACCGGCGAGCCTTCAGGGATTGGGTCTTGGTGGGCGGAGGAGGAAGGACGCGATTACCGCTGGTATGAAGCCGGGGCCGGTACCGGTCGCACAACCTGCCATGAATCTGAACGCTCAAAATCTGTCGGGACTTCCACAATCATTATCGGCACCTGCACCTGCGCCGACACAACTCCATAGCATTTCGCAGACTCTGAAACAGATTCCACTTGAGATTTGGGAGTCGTCTACGCCTATCCTCGATGCTTTGGTCAAAGAAACGTTGCGGGTCGCGCAACCGCATACAGCGATGAGGAGGAACGTTGGGCCAGAGTTCTATATTGATGGAAAGTTGGTGCCAGGCGGGGCATATGTGGTGTATCCCTTCTCCGACATACATCTGGATGAAAGTATTTATGAAGATGCATGGAAGTTCGATCCGGGGAGGTGGTTGAATGAGTCTGGCGAGGAGAAGAAACATAAGGCAGAGAAGGAGATACCTTTTGGTTACATTGGTTGGGGTGCAGGTGAGTTCTTTCTTTGCTGTGACCAGTGGATTTGAGGCTGATGTCCGGGCCGTTTACAGGGAAGAGTGCCTGCCTGGGTACGCGTCTTGCAAAGGTCGAGCTTAAGCTTATCCTTTCGATGTTCTTGCTCGGGTTTGATTTGGATATCGTGGATAAGAATGGAAAGCACATGGACGATTTGCCCAGGCCGAACTGGAATGATATTTTGTTGTGCAGGCCACCGAAAGGTTCGTTTTACTTGGGCTTTGAAAGGAAGGACAGCGCTTTGCTGTGAATGCTTCGTTTGGCGTTGGACACTTTCGCGCTTCTGCCCCAGACCTTTCTTCATTGGATTTTTGACCGTGGTTGCACTTTTTTTTTTTAATTTTCGATGTGACATGTTGTACTCGGACTGTGCTTTGGTGCGCTAGACGCACCCATTTTCGTTGTCCGCTTCACTTTTAACTTGACTTTGCCTCTTTCCTGTACTCTTTCTGTTCGCTTTCTCCCCTTCCACCGTTCATTTCATGTTCATTTATGCCACATGGTTTAGGATTCGGTGTTATTTATCCCCTATCCTTATTCGCCTAACGTAAAAGTAGTTGTAGCTGGACGATTACATAGTAGTGTTAGATAGAAAATGTTGTAAGCAATAAGATATGATACAATGGCGAGTGTAGCTATTAGTGTATGCGGTGACAAAAACATGTTGAGGAAGGGGTGAATAAGTATCAAGTAGGTGGGTATACACACGGGACAGCAAAGCTTCAAAAGCTTCAACCCTTGAGCGACAAACCACCACTAAATTGTTTCGCAAGCAAAATTTCCTCAACCTCCTCCCTCTCTTTCAATCTTGTCTGTCTTCTGTGCTCGATCCTCTCGTCCCTCAACTTACGCTGCTTCATGGCCCACTGCGCTCTCCTCTCCGGCGAGGGCTCCCACTTGCTCCTCAGGATCCTCCTCACAGCTTCCGGACTAATTCTAAAACGCTCTGCTAGTACAGGTGTCGAAAACTTTTCAGGATCCAATTTGTGCAGTTCACGCAGTCCGTCCATAGCCTCTCGAGAGAGTTTCCGAGGTGGTGACCAGCCAGCTGGAAACGAGCGTTTGATGGCGTGGCGGTGGGCTTTCCATTCAGCTGGAGTGGGTGATGTAGGTGGACGGCGGAGGTGGAGGGGCGGCGTGTTTGGTCGTGAACCGTTGGCGATGTCATCGTCTTCGGAGAGGTCGACTGGGATGGAATCGTCGTTGAGGATGGAGCGCGGGGAGGGTAAGCCGCCCAGACCCCATTTGCGACGAGCTTCGACAGAGACGGTTGCTGGGGATGTCGGTTGTGTAGAGAAGCGGCGGAGGGCGCGCATAGACGACAGGGCACGCGACGCCATTGGATTTGGATCCAGGGGAAATCTCGAAAATATTTAATTTTGCAGCGTTCAGTACGACGCGGCAATTGCCGGTGATCAGATAGAATTGAAGTGTTGAAGTAACCGCCCCTATCCAACTCAAACCTATATAGTTTCTACCATGGCAGACGTGTCAGACCCAGCTATTGCCGAGGGTTAGTTCTACCTCCCATTCACCTATCAGAAGCTTATTTTCTCTCCCAGCGTATGGAAACGTCCGCGATGACAAGGACGAGACCAACTGGTTGCTACTCGACTACGAATCTGATCGTTCCGACAAGCTGAAGCTCACGAGCACTGGCTCCGGCGGTCTCTCCGAGCTCAAGGAGAACCTCGATGACTCCAAGGCTTCTTTCGCGTATGTAAGAGTCAAATACTCCAATGACAAGGAGTCTATTAGAGAAAAGTTTGTCCTTGTGGTCCGTCCTTCCTTACCATCGATCAGGAAGACTCTAGTTGATCCCTCTCCTTGACCCCGTTTGAACTTCTTTCCGTCGGCCTTCGGTGCCTCCCGGTTGCTTGGATTCCGTGATTTTCATTTTATGGTGCTTCTGATGACATATGGCCGCACTACGGTGACACTGGCGATTCCTATTGCTTGGTGACCCTTGACTGCTCCCGCACTGATGTAAATTGACACACCGACCGACAGGTGTGGATAGGTCCGACCTGTAAAGTGATGAGGAAAGCAAAGGTGCGCCTTGACTTCTTGATCCCATCTTCCTTTCCGCGACATCATGATCTGATTCTCCACGATCTTTTCGTCTCGTAGATTTCTGTACACACAGCAGACGTCAAAGAAGTCTTGAGGGTTTTCTCCATCGAAGTTGCCGCGAGGGAGAGAGATGATCTGAAGGAAGAACCCATCGTTGTTCGTCTGCGCAAGGTGGGCACTTTTTTTCCTCATTTTTTTTTTGGGTCGCGTGTTGACTGAATGTTCGAGGCTGGAGGTGCGAGCTATGACGGGGTATAACACTTGCAGGAGTGGGTCTGCACGAGGATTCCCTGGACGCCGACGTTACTACACCTCCCTACGGGACATCCTGATTCTATGGGTACAAGAGGGATCCAGATTTGTTGTTTGTCTCAACGCTTTCGTTATACTACTGATATCCAGAAATATCTTTCCTCTGAACTCCAGCGCAATTCTACTTGGAGGCACCCTTTTAATCTCATTCCAAGTACTTCGTATCTTCTTCTCGTTCATCGGAGAGGCTAGCAAATTCACCCCACTGGACGTCTCCCTCGTAATTGCCCCTGATCAACAGACAGGTAGATCCACCAGTCGGAATTGCCGATCTACCGCAATCAAGTTGAGTGGTGGACATTGAATGATGATTTGTCTGGAGTTGCATATGTAGACACGGCGTACTTGGTCTCGTGGGTCCACAAGATATACGCATTGAACATTGGGCATCATGCACCATGTATATTTTCGGCAACAATGGAGATAATCAAAGCCCAACATGACAGGCCGTTGGACGTTGTTACACTGCGTGTTTGACAGTACTCTCTTTCCGGTCCTTGGCTTCACCATCTTGACCGTTAAATCAGGTCACTCGACATAACTCGTCTGAAGTATCAAGCGGGGTAGTATGGCGAGGAACGGAATAGTAGAGGAAGTAGTGCATTGACAGCTTCGGTTTGGGTGAAGCGAGTGTTGCTATATGGTACGCTCGTCCCCGGATACCAATCGCGAGGCTCATCATCAATCAGAGGGTAGAAGCGATGATACCTCTGATGTGTGGGACTGTGGTGATCGAGAATACGAGAACAGCTGCCAGTCTAGAGTGCTTCGCATGAAGTATGGGAGTATGGTATAAAGAGAGCTAAAAGAGGCAACTAATTTGCGCGGCATCATTCCACCGGTGTGAATGTCACTAATAATGCTCTATCAGCTAAAGTTAAAATGAGATAAATGTGCTTGAGTGAATTGTACGCTCAACATTCCCAGTACTTCTAAGTTCATTCCGAACCCATTGTCTTGGCCAGCCAGACAGAAATTATGGCAGACTGGGTTGAACAGGATTTCTCTTACGCTTTGAAGGCATCCTGGAGTTATAGTAAGCAGCTTCACACCTCGATTTCGGATATCGTTGCTCACTGAATCTGGCCCAGCGGCTGCGCTGACACTTATTTCTTATGATTTGCTTCTAGAACTCTCGGAAGTAGTCCATCTTTATCGGTAACGTCGACGTCATTCGCATAGTCCGCGCCCAGAACTGATCCCAATCATTCAGCAATTCTAGGTGGACCATGAAGGCCCTCTATCTGCAAATTCAGGCCGGGACATTTTTATATGTTATGTAAGTCAGAAACTGATCACCGGGACTTGAACTAATTCGCGTTCAGAACTGCGCTCTGGTGTAAATACAACCACTACATCTGCATACACATACCATTTCCACTAATTCACGCCCTCAGTGGCACAGACAACTAATATTCCAATACTAGTAAGTGTGTTCACTTCAAATTGAATATGGTTATCACTACCCTCCTACTTCATCGTACCAGACGTGAGGCTAGCTTCCAAGCTAACGACGTGGACTGTAATCGTCTTTGCTGACTCAGACTCCCATCAGCAGAAAGGCCAAAACTATATATACTAAAAAAAGTCAATATATACACTAAAATATACTAAATACCACAAAAGTCCATGTTTCTGGAAGCTATTTTGCAAGGTACAAAAGGATTTGTGACCATACAATCATTCCAGGGTATACAAGGATTGCCAACATACTAAATGTATACATACATATAAAATTGTCATGGAAAAACAATAACAAGAGATACTAAAAATTAACCAGTCTAGAGCTTGAACCCAGGACCTACTGGAATGGTATCACACTACTTAACTATTTGAGAGAATGCACCCTAATTAGTTGGTCAGACTGGGGTTTGAACCCAGAACCTCTTGGAATAATCATGACACTGATCCAGTTGAGCCATCATACCTTTTTAAGCACTATGCTGTAATTAAATATGACCTATCTGCTGCTGAGGCAAACACTATCTCAAAGCTCTTCAAAATTTATGAATGTAGTCTCAATTGATAGATCTCATTGAGAGCATCCTGGAGAAAATTTACTCTTGAGGAACCATCAAGCCATTGGCTGGAAAAATGCAATTTATTTTCCAGTCCAGACTAAAGTGCTCAGGAAAAATCTGAAAAAAAATCATTTTTCAGCTTATTTCGCCAGTCTGAGTCTTCTTCCAGAGTATCTGGTAACTCTCATAAGCTGCTTTTGAGGTAAGGAGCTAGCAGTGTTTGCTTGTTCTCATCCATATATCCTCAAATTATGATTGTATTTGATACATTCCAAATAAAACCTTTGTGTGTGATAGGAAAGGCAATAAAAAGTTTTGTGAATGATGTTATACCCTCAAAAGGTTTTGTGTGTGATAATAAAGGCAATATAAGGTTTTGTAAATGATGTTATACCCTCAAAAAGTTTGTATGTCATTTCTTACTCAATTGAATGTTTTTCCAGCTGTTATAGTCCATCTTATTCTTCAGATGGATTATATAAACCAGCATGTAATAACTATTTTAAGCCAATTCGCTGATGCCAATTATTTTCCATATTCCTCAGCTGTTCCGTCCTCTACCTCATTATGACACTGTTCGTTATTCATTTTCCAGACCATCTAATTAAGGATGACCTTTCCCAGTGCCAATTCGTCAATGATTGCCTTCCGAATAGTCTTACTTCTCAGGTTATGTGCGCTGGGGGGCTTCAGTCGCAAAGGTGCTTTCTGTTTCTATTCAGAAATTCCTCCTGTTGAGCTATTGTACTCAGTGACCTTCATATTGTGGTTTTGCACATTCGGTACCTCATTTTCCTTTACAGCAAGTGTCGCTCAACTTAAGGACTGCGCCAGTTGAATTTATGGTGCGTAGGTTTATCACCCTTTTTGTGTCGAGGTTCATTTGCTTCTTCCAGGTTGCTATCGTTGTCACCATCGGAAACAACATCTTAGTTCTCAACGCCCCTTTCGGACCCTCTCCTCTGCATGACTGCCCGGTTGATGATTCTCAATTCTATGCCTTCACGTCTATCCTGATGGGTTCCAAGTAAAGGTCATCTTTGTCCTTTCCGTCCTTCACTTACAACCATATAAGTGCATGTACTCTTGCCAACCTAAGTCTGTGAAGTACTTTCCAATGATAGCAAACCGAGTCTAACATCATCCTAGGTCTTTCGGTATTTCTCACACTGATCAAATTGTCTCGTTCTTTGCGAGACATTGGCCAAACACATGAGTCCCTGTGGTCCAGACTATCTCACATCCGGCGTTTTACACCTGCTCTTTGGAGTTTCTACCGCGATGGAACTCTACTCTTCCTTCCGTGAGGACATTCTCATAATCGCACAAGGCGAGGACTCACCCCGCTTAATAGGATTTTTGGTCCGTGGAGAATTCCACCTGATTAAAACGTCTCTTCTGACTTACAACACCAATTAATTACAAACTAATGACATGTTGGTATATCAGCTGTAGCAAGTTTGGAGATGATTCTGGTGGTTCAATTCCGGGACGGCAACTACAATGTCTACGGTATTGTAACGGTGTAAGTCATCACACCATTTTTCCAGAGCACAAGCTAACACCTTCCACAGATGGCATCAAGTCGTAGGATGCATATTAGTAGGACATTCCGGTTGTTCTAAGCGACAAGTATAGCTGATTCGACCATAATAGGGGACACGAATGATCTTCAACCTACGAAGAGCCGATTGCGGTCTGACAGAGACCACGACCTGGAGGGACATGACAACCCTACAATTTGCAAATGACCACCAATGCCAGACGGTCGAAGATTGAAGGACAGATAAGATTAACATCGGCTTACTACAGTATTGTGTTGTGATTAATGACTCACACCTGTCTTCCGACAATCGAGTTTTCGACTTTCCTTGTGTTTTTGTATTATCATAAATTGAAATCCTTGCGTAGTGCCCGAATGTAGCGTACCCAGATGCCTTTAGATTATGTATACACATCCATTTCATTGCTGTTGACTCTTTTACAAATCCAGTCGTCGTCCGAATGGTCTTTGAGTTCATTTGAAAGCGAATGTGGAGGTGGATGCCCCGCTGTGCGTAGGTCCCGCTAAAGCCTCTATTCCCGGCCTTGAGCATTTAGAATTTTATTGTACAGCCACTAGGCAGATGACATTTAGGTGGTTCGTCTCCCTCAATCTACCTCAGCTCCCCGTTGATGGGAGTTTCCGTCGTTATAAGTCCCCCACGACCGCCTCGGTGTATCAGTTCCCACTCTATCTTAGTACTATTGCCTCGTCTCTTCTGCCATTTCTCTGAGCTTCATGAATTTTTCTTTTCTATTTATTGTTTATTGCTTTTACTACGAGGTTGTAGGACTGAACCTCAGTGGTAGCGGGACTTTCACGCTCGCACACGTCTACCCGAACTGAGTCTTTCTCACGAGGGAATTGAGAATATCGATGTGCAGTGCCCATTACCCGAAACAAGGTACGACAATCTACGAGTATACTTTTGGGGCATCCGACGACGTGACGGTGGCGGCGTTGCTAGACAACCGAACGATCGTTCAGCTGGTCGTGTTGACTCACAGAGTATTATCATGTTTCGTACAGCTTAGCTTCTCCCACCACCTGAAGATGTCGACGCTCGGAACGTAGGGGTCAATGGTAATCAGTTTACATTATTCTGGAGGAAAGGCCAGTTGGGGTTGGGAAATCCGCTTTGGCTCAGACCGGTGCGGAGGAATCCAAAGCTTCAGGCAGACTCGATGCTGCTTTCTTCTTCCCGGTCAATAGTCGAGACCGCGATAGGCGCTTCTTCACTTCCCTCGAGTGGCTCGCCACTGATTTCCCCGAGTACCGTGACTTAGTCAACAAGAGAGCTTCCAGCAACAAATCAATCGTCAATAATGTGATAGCGAGAAGATTCCAGGAGTTGTTCATCCAACCCTTACCGGAACCAGTCGGAATTGATAAAGCAATTGGTGCTAGGATCATGATTACCAATGGGTTGGATGAATGCGATAATAAGGACACACAGTGCGAACCCTGCGTGGTAGTAGGCTACTACCCCCTTTTTCTGGGCGTTTTTCAGTCGCTTGGAACACCGTATCGTTGAAATTGCCAATCTCTGTCACCAAATGACACTCTCAATCTCGCGTCAGGTTGATGGAGAAACCGAGCTTTACCTCAGGACCGGTTTGCAGAATGTCCTTCGACGCCACAACTTACCAGTGGCCTCCTGGTCTTGATGTACGTACCCTCGTAAATATTGCAGTGGGGCTATTCATCTATCCAGCTACGCTCCTCTTTTTCCATCAAAGGTGTTCTCGGATCGGATTGGATGAACCCTAGCGAGTAACTCTCGCGGGCGTTTCAAACTGCTTCCCGTTTCTGATAGCCTTTCGAAGTGGCCTTCACAGGGCTGGATGCATTCTATATGTTCATCACTGTGTTCCGTATTCCTGGCGAGATGCTTCCCTCCGCAATACGCCCCCCTTACCACTATGGCCGCCTTCGAGCAAGCCGATATGCGTTGGAGTTTGGTGGTTCCGAGGAACCTGCTCGGGTCCTCCGAAGCTAAGCTTGGGACCGCCCTTATACACTCCATGTCGCACTGTCTTTCCCAGGAGCAGGATGAGCTGATCGTGTTCGATAACAGTATTGACACTACCCAATCGTTCCAGCAGACCAATGACTGCGGACATGTAATACCTCTTGCTCAGGTTATGTTTTGATCGAATGTTCGAGGCTGGAGTGCAAGTTATGATAGCGTGTAATACTTGTAGTAGTGGATCCGCGCGAGGATTACCAGATACCGACATCTTATACCTCCCCCGTGATACAATGTCCTGATTTATGGGCGCAGGAGGGATCCATATTTGTCGTTTTGTCTCAACATTTTCGTGTTACCGTTAACATCCAGAAATATCCTTCCTCTGTGAGCTCCAGCGCGATTCCACTCGGAGGCACCCTGTTAATCCCCATTCCAAAGATTGCGTACCTTATTCTCGTTCTGTCGGAGTGCCCCAGGAATTTTGCCTCACCAGATGTCTCCTCAGATATCCTTGATCAGCGGACAAGTAGACTTACGAGTTAAAATTTTCAATTGCAACCAAGATGAGTGGCGGCATTGAATCCTAGTGAGGAGTCCAGCGCTAGAAATCTGGAACCAGTAAAGGATTTCAATATGTGACGTAGAACTTGCCTGGAACTAGAGGTTTACACCACTTCGCCTGCAGACTACAATGTATACTCTTATCTGACAAAGTCTAACAATCCTCCCGTTATGCGCCTTAGAATACAGATGCAGACATAACAGCCAGAAAGTTCGACGAGACCTGATGTTGTTCCCACCCGATTTTGGGAAGCTGGTCTGATATTCAGGCACACCGACGTCGTTTAGAACCCTGCTCTGGCTCCAATATCCCTATACGACCACCTCCCAGACAAAAACCCACCGGGGGCAGCAGGTTAGCCTCAGCGATACCTGGGACGTTATAAAAAGCTAAACTTTCGGACATGAATGGACAAAATGGCGATTTTCTTATCGATCCCCTGCCGGCATACGCCAACGTCCTATGGCAAGTCGCTGGACCTTAACACGTTACGCGTTTGATAGCACTACCTCTTCAAGTAGATCAGGCTACTCGGCGTAGCTTGATTGAGGTATCAAGTGGGGAAGAATGATGAAGGACGGAATTATGGAGGAAGTAGTGCATTGACGACTTCGATCTTTGAAGCTAATCCTGTTCTGTGGCGCGCTCATCGGCGAATGATCTGGTCTGTCCAACCACGGGCTGCATGATCAACTAGAAGGCAGAGCAGATGATGTCTATGTGATGCACTGGGCTATGGTGATAATGGATACAAAAGCAAGTGGCAGTCCAAGAGAGCATTTCTGGTGAAGTACAGAAGTATGTTACAAAGAGACAGTGATGCTAACTAAAGTGGGCAACTAATCTGTGTAGCATTATCCCAGTTCAAGTAAATTCCTTATAGCGGTGTAGAGACCGACGATCGGTTGCTCGTGAAAACGGCAACCTCACGTCATTCTCTCACTAATCCTAATCGCGGAACGTACCTTATCGGAGCGCCCGTTGTCGAGCCGCCCATCGCCATGTTTGGGTCCCACTATTCGAGTTCTTAAATCTTATCGTCGCCGTGCCTATGTGTATTCATTTCTACATTTCTTCTGTTGTCGCCAGTCCCATGATTGCATGCTCGTCTATTGTCTTATGTGTAGTGGTATTCAAGTAGCCTCATCTCGTGAATTTCGCCTGCGTTTCAGCCCATTCCTTCTCCGTCTCGCTCTCGCTATCTCCCTCTGTGTTAGATATTGTACATCATCTGTTTCCCCTTCAACTTTCCCTATTCTTGATGCCTTATTGTTTATTATGTTTTTCAGCCAATTTTATCTTAGTTACCTTCTGTTTTGCCTCATCTATGCTCTCCCACTTCGAGATCCCCATTCCGATTTGTAGTTTTACTCGTATATAAAGAGAAGCTTGTCATGTATTCTAGGCAGTGAATCGCACACCCGTATTTGACCTCCACCTCGCCGTCCAAAGTTCACCCACAAGTTCTGTTTGCCGACTTTTTATATTTTTTTATTTTCGTTTTATTTTCTGTTTTTGGGCCCCTACTTCTTGTAGTTCGGTTACGAAGTCCAGTGGTCATTGGATTCGACTGCACTCGCTTTCTCTGAACCTCTAACGGAGGTTATATCTCTTCAACTGGAGCCCACCACGAGGGGGCTTTGAAACTGAATTTTGTGCTCAAAATTCCTCGTAACCTTGCCCAAGAAATCGCTCTTGCACTTCATGATCCCCATAGTTTCTCACTTGACACCCTTGCCACTGCAGAAGAATTTTTCTCACTTGGTTCCCCTTCTACTTCTGACTCTGATTTCTCATTTCATCTCAACAATCTCATGGCCAATGCCAATCAACCAGCCAATCCCCCTGGCAATCAACAAGTTCCAGCTCAACCCCAGGTTGCCCCAGGCAATGCTGGTGGCCCACCTGCATACCAGGCCCAGCATTTCCCTATCCAAGGGAACCAGGCCCCACCTGGGTTTGTTCCAGCTCAGTTCAATCCACCTGCTGGAGCAAATCCTCCCCCACAACCACAACAGAATGTCATTCATCAATACCCCCAGCCTCGCACCATGCCATCTCACTATGGCACTTCAGCACCAAAATTTGATGGTCACCCAAGATTGCTCCAACACTTCTTCAAGGAAATAGAACTCCTCAGTTGCAAATGTAACCTCAGCAATTGTGGCCTGATTTGCCATACCCTTTGCTATCTCGACGGAGTCGATTACAATGCATGGGCCAGTTGCCCATCAGCATCAGGGGATGATTGGATCCACTTCAAAGAGGAGATCACTGCCATGTACCTGGGAACTGAAGATGATGCTTGTTTTAATGTCACTGACCTTGAGCTGTTTGTCAAATGTCATGTGTCCAACCCAATGTGAGACCACTTCCAGTTCAGGGAGTATTACCACAATTTCCTCACCTGGGCTAGCTGGCTCTTGAACTGAAACCTCATTTCACATCATGAGCAAAACAAGCTTTTCATGAATGGTTTTCACATCAAATTTTGAAATCAGCTGCACACCCAACTTCACCTGCAAGATCCCATTCACCCATTGGATGAACCCTGGGATATCAATGACATCAAGCAAGCAGCACAATTCCTGCTTGAGGGACAAAATACAGGCAATGTACTTGGCATGCCCTCACTGCCCCCTCCACCTCAGCCATATTACCATGCCATGCCATATTCCCATGCTTCACCATATTTGAACTTCACCTCAGCACCATGTGAGACCTTTGACATGGCCTCCATTGAGCAGATCTTAACATCAGATACTTTCCTCAACTGCCTTGCTGGAAAGATCAGCCTCCCAAGTTCTCAGACTCCTCAAGCACCATACCAGGCTTCTCCACAGCAAAACCCTCAGCAACAGCAACCTGCCTGGCCATGCAGCTTCTGCTCTGATCCAGACCATATGTTCAGACGCTGCCAGATGCTTGACAAATATATTCAACAAGGGTTATGTACTCAAGACGCTACTAATCACATCTGTATGCCAGATGGCACCCTCGTATCACCCCAGATAGCTCCTGGTTGAAACATGAAGGAACAAATCAACAATTGGCATCAAGCGCACTCACCTCAACCTATTCATGCCCAGGCCAACATCCTTGAAGTTGTTCCACCACCCCAGTTGGTCCCCTCTGCTCCTAGCACTTCCCCTGCATACACTATGCCCTACACCACATCATACACATTGCAAGATGAAGATGAACTCAAGACACTTGAGGCAGTCATGCTAGCAGCTTTGAAATGTCAAGACAAGATTCGTAGACACATAGGAACTGCTGCAAAGCCGAAGAACTCACCAGCTACTCCCAAACAACCTTCAAACATGCCAGGTTCATCCCCATCTGCTCCTACCAACCCCTCAAGCCAACCACCTTCACAAATGAAACAGGCCCCAAAACCAGCCCCTGCTCCTCCTCCTACCTCAAGTCAGCCACAATATCGATTCTCGTTGCCCATTGAGGATCCAAAGGCTGTTCAAGACGTCATTCAGCGAAGCCTAAACAGCATGGTTACTCTCACTCAAAGAGAGCTTTATGCTATAGCACCAGACATCAGAAAACACATTAAGGAACAAGTAACAACTCACTGAATACCCACCAGCCCCTCAGCAACTGCTTCTGCCATTGAAGAAGCTTCTCTTGGTCCAGGAAGCATCTTGTCTGCCCTTGCACATCATCACTCCCCTTCACCCAATCTCCTTGTCATTGCCAACCACATGGAGGAATTGCATACAATTCCACTTGAGATTGATGGCAAGGTCTTGGTTGATGTTATACTTGATGAAGGTTCACAGATCATTGGCCTGTGATGAGACATTTGGGAAAAACTGGGCTTACTGTTGTTAAGGGACCATACCATCCTGATGGAATCAGCTAATGCGACTAAGGAGATAATGATGGGATTGTTAAGAAACCTTCCTGTGCATATCAGCAGCAGTACATTTTACCTCCAAGTCCAGGTTATTGAGAATGCACCATACAAAATGCTCCTTGGTCAGCCATTCCTCACTCTTACCCAAGCCCAAACCCATCATTATTCAAACAGCGACTCACATATCACCCTCCTCGATCTGAATACCAATGAGACATTCACCATACTGACCATGGTGCACATCCACAAGTCCGCACAGTCGAACCAGGGTTTTTGAATATTGAGGATTCAGTTCAACATGACTGAGGAGATGCTATGTCACAAATTGATTCCCATCAGCCACAAATTTCCTTTTCTGTCTCACACCTGTCATGCTCTATGATTTCTCCTATAGCATTCACTAATGCCCCTTTCAGCCTGATTTACAAGCCTCAAGCAATATATGAACTCAACCTCCAAGAACTTGCCATCCTTGATACACAAGCTTCCAACTATGCCTACAAGAAAGTTGCTAATTGGATCAAACCTGTCACCACTACCCTACCAGAAAACTTTTGCATCATCTGCTGAATTCCCTGTGACTTGCTTGAATCTATGCCAGTATTCCCCACTCAGCCCCTGGACTTCAGCCCCAGCACTTGTTATACTCTCAAACAAATGCAATCCATGAATATCAACCTTGATGGCTTCCTCTGGCCAGAAGAAGAGAAGCTTGCCCATCATCTGATCCTCCTCCAGCAGTTTGGGTTTGCTTGGACTGAAGATGAGAAGGGCAAATTTTCCAGTGATTACTTTGATCCAATCACAATTCCAACTATCAAGCACATCCCCTGGGTCCTGTGCAATGTTCCCATTCCCCCTGGCATCTTCTGCCAAGTTGTTGATATCATGAAGGCCAAAATTGTGGCCAGCATTTACAAACCCTCAAGCTCATCATATCACTCATGATGGTTTTGTGTCCTCAAAAAGGATGGCAAATCACTCTGCCTTGTACACAATCTACAGCCTCTTAATGCCATTACCATCAAGGATTCAGGAGTACCACCTACTGTTGAAACCTATGCTGAGTCATTTGGTGGTCAAGGGTGCTATGGCATATTTGATTTGTTTGCAAGCTTCAATCAGTGAGCTCTCACACCCAAATCTTGGGACCTCACCACCTTTAAAATGCCCCTCAGCACCTTTTGCCTTATATCCATTCCCATGGGCTACACCAATTCAATACAAATCCAGCACAGCAATCTCACATTCCTCCTTCAAGACAAAATTCCTGACATAGCCATGCCTTTCATTGATGACATACCAGTCAAAGGCCCAAAAATATGCTATGAACCAATGGATGGCTTTGAGACAATCCCTGAAAACCCAAGGATTCAATGGTTTATTTGGGAGCACTTACAGAATATCAACCAGATTATTCAGCACATCATGTTATGAACATACACCAAAAGTCAAATATTTACATATTTGCAATTATGATTTTCTTTATCTTTTCTTTACTAGTTTTCTTACAATTTGTACTTGTATCTTTCTAATTGTTATGACTTCTGATTGTTTAGAGTACATTTTGTTTCTCTTAGGACTTGATTATAAATAGTTGATCTATTTATAAGAGACAGTTTGACTTCTTGAGTTCTTGACTATTCTTAGTTTTGATGATGACTAAAGAAGCATCTATATTTAATAGGCTTTTCCCATCAGGGAGTACAAAGAAGTTTTTATATTCTAATCTTAGAATTATTAAACTTTTTTAATTCCTAAGTTAGGTTCCAAGTTGAGCTCCAGTATCTGAGGAAGCTTAATTAATCTTAAAAGCTTCTCATGATGTTGCACAGTATCTATAGATAGTCACTAGAATAGATATATTTAGATACAAGATCTGTAGTATATAAACTCCTTGACATTGACAAGTAGAAACCATTGTTTCTACTTGGTTAGGTGGAGACTCAATAGAAGTCTTTATCAACTAAAGTGATTCAGATTATAAGCCTTATACTAAGCTCTCTAAGTTGCTCTCAGTTATTAAGACTATCTATTGTGGTAAAGACCAATGTGCACAACTAGAACATTTGCTTGATGACTATAGACCTTGTTATATAAGGCTTATATTCTGAAGGTAAATATCTGGAAGTACATGAGAAGTTTCCTTTGATACAATC